>WBNM01045778.1:1643-49543 GCA_013399055.1 Ramphastos sulfuratus
CTGTTCTAGTGGGAGGTGTCCCTGCCTATGGCAGGGGGTTGGAACTAGATGATCCTTGAGGTCCCTTCCAACCTTACCATTCTATGATTCTATGAGTCTAGCAAAAACTTTTCCAAGTTAAATAATTTATATGGCTCTAGAGAACAAGTTTTATGAAGTTTATGGCTGGGGGATGTGACGTAGTTTAACCTGGAGAAAAGGAGGCTGAGAGTAGACTTTATTGCTCTCTAAAAGCACCTGTGATTGTAGCAAGGTGACCACCTGTCTCTCCTCACAGGTAGAAAGCAAGAGGAAATGGCCTCTAGTTGTGCTATGGGAGGTTTAGATTGGATGTTAGGGAAAATTTCTTCACAAAAAGGGTTGCCAGGTGCTGGAACAGGCTGACCAGAGAAGCAATTGTATCACCATCCCTGAAGGTATTATAAAAGATGTGTAAACGTGAACACTTGGGAACGTGTTTTAGTGGTGGATGTGGCAATGTTAGATTAATGGCAGGACTTGATGATCTTTTCCAACCTGAACAATTCTATGATTCTATGCTGTGTCTTCAAGTAATCATGCTATGTTATAATAGGTCACTGCCAACTACTTTTAGTTCCTTTTATGTAAAATCTGTGTTCCAGAATGACTAGACAGAAAGAGAGGCTTCAGTCAGCAGTGTCCAACAATAAGCTGTGTTTCTGAGAGTAAAAAGTGAAGTAGCCCCCAACAGCTATTTTGTTTGAGGAATTGTAGTGGATTGCAGTTGAAGTTGGTACACATTTGGGGAGCCATAAATAAATGTTGTATGTTCTTTATTAAGGATAAGGGAAACTGTAGTGTTATTGCAGGCATAGAATGCATTCCAAGTGCAAGCACAGCTTCAGTATTTTTTTGATCACTTTTCTGCTGTATGTTGTACAATAATCAATGGGCTTTTGCAAGACACCATTAAAAGAAAATTCTAAGTTAATAAAGATGTGCATATAGCTATGTTAACCTTATTTAACAATTAGCACATCAAATCAAAGCAATATCTTTCATTCAACCTTTGGAAGTCTCAATCTCAAACAAAAAAAAAAAAAAAGTAGTTATGCAGTATTTCTGCATTAGAATTATAATGTAAAAATACACTCTGTGCTGGGTTAGGAACTGGCTGGATGTCTGGGCCCAGAGAGTGGTGGTGAATGGAGCCACATCCAGCTGGCAGCTGTCACCAGTGGTGTGTCCCAGGGATCAGTGCTGGGCCCAGTCCTGTTTAATATCTTCATTGATGATCTGGATGAGGGGACTGAGTCCAGCATCAGTAAATTTGCAGATGACACCGAGTTGGGAGCAGGTGTCCATCTGTTAGAGGGCAGGAGGGCTCTGCAGAGGGACCTGGACAGGCTGGATAGATGGGCACAGTCCAATGCCATGAGTTTTAACAAGTCCAAGTGCCAGGTTCTGCACTTTGGCCACAACAACTCCATGCAGGAATATCAGGAATATCAGGAATAGTGTGGCCAGCTGGACCAGCGAAGTCCTTATGCCCCTGTACACAGCACTTGTTAGGCCACACCTTGAGTATTGTGTCCAGTTCTGGGCCTCTCAATTTAAGAAGGATGTTGAGGTGCTTGAACGTGTCCAGAGAAGAGCAACAACGCTGGTGAGGGGCCTGGAGCACAGCCTTATGAGAAGAGGCTGAGGGAGCTGGGGTTCATCCTGGAGAAGAGGAGGCTCAGGGAAGACCTTATTGCTCTCTACAGCTACCTGAAGGGAGGCTGTAGCCAGGTGCGGTTGTTCTCTTCTCCCAGGCATCCAGTGACAGAACAAGGGGACACAGTCTCAAATGGTACCAGGGCAGGTTTAGGATGGATGTTAGGAAGAAGTTCTTCACAAAAAGAGTGATTGGCATTGGAATGAGCTGTCTGGAGAGGTGGTGGAGTCACCATCCCTGGAGGTGTTTAAAAGGAGACTGGATGAGGCACTTAGTGCCATGGTTTAGTTAATTAGAAGGTATTAGGTGATAGATTGGACTCCATGATCTCAAAGGTCTTTTCCAACCTGGCTAATTCTGTGATTCTGTGAATAATATAGTAGTCTTCCAGCTGATTCTTAAAACAGAGCCCAGTGGTAAATAAAAGATAAGAGCCAAACATAATGAAGTGCCAGCAGGAGTAAATGTGTAGGAAATTTTCAAGGGACAGAGAGTATTACATGAATTATATATTGTTTATGAAAGCATAATTTTCAAGGGAAGATTTTTATCATCATTGAAAATTAAAATGAAACGTGTTCTTTTTTGGACAGCAGAAATTGCATGGTGCATCATGACATTGCAGATATCATAGGAAGGAATTTGAAATGAAATAGTGTTTAATTAAAAATTAAATGAAAATTTTATTAATTCATCTTTGACAAATTACAGTTATTATAGTTAAGTACACAATATTTAATGTTTTCTTTCAATGTCTAATTTTTATGGGAAAATATCAGTCTTTCTCATAATATCTTTTAGTGTCATGTACTTTACAGAAGCTGGCCCTAAAAGGCTGTATAGATCTATTCTAACTTGATGAAATTAGCTAAAAGAAGAGTTACCAATTATTGAATGTGTAGTCAGCAAATGACAAAAACAAATTAGGAAGCCATAATATAATTTATAATCATGAGCAATTAAGAGTCGTGAGATAAGTTACACAAAGAAAGTGAGAAATGTTTATGGAAATAATGGATTTAAAATATGACACACTAATAATGAGATCATTAAATTTGGAATGTTAAACAATTCAGTCTCTTAAATATTAAATGTAACTTATCAACACTAGCTATCCCTGAATTATTATTACTACATTATTTTTGTGATGTCTTTATTGTAAGCCTTTGGTTTGACATTAAAAGGCAAAGTAATTATAACGGCCTGTAACAGGGCATACAATAACATAAATGGTTGTGAGAAATCAGATATGGTTTAAGTGGCTGTTGATACTCTAAAAAGAATCTCCCTCACAGAAAAAAGGGTCCTTTCACAAGCCTCGTTATGAAATGCAATGCTGCCAACAATACAATCCTGTTTACTTCCTCTTGTTGCCTAATTAGTAGTACTGTGCATAGCTAAGTAAAGTGCTCAACTTTCCAAACTTATTACATGTGTGTAGTTTCATTAACTACAGAGTACCTTCACTATGTGAAAAATGTACCAGTCTCAGTAAGATTTGTTAGCTTCTTTTAGTTTGTACCCAAACTCAGTAAAACTTAGGGGAAAAGAAAATCAAAAAACATCTTCTTCCATGAATTTCACTGTTTAGTATTTTGTGACAGTTAAAGCTTCACTTCATGTAAATGTGCTTTGATTTCAGGCACTATGAACATACTTATTACAAGTCTGCCCAACATCAATAATGAAAGAGGACAGAAAGAAATGCATAACTAATAGCATTTTTGATAGTTTTCTACCAAGTCACAGTACTTGGTTTCACAAGAGAAGTGAAAAATTAGTTTGCTGAACATAACTCTATAGAGTCTAAAGAAAGTTGTATGAATTTCAGTCCTGATATCTTGTATATAAGTAATATCTGTGTTATGAGAAACTCACATCTTTATCATGCATTACTTGTCAATGTCTTACCTTGACCTTATAAAAGAAGAATTCTAGTAAAGGAAATGAGCATCCATAGTTGTTTTATCATTAAAAAAGGTATTAATTAATATTAGTAGTCCCATTCCAAACCCTGAAGTTCCATGAAATAGCTAGTATGAGCTTAAGTTCACTATAAAAGGATGCTATTTCAAGACAGACAATTTACCAATTGTTATACAGCTGTCCTTTTGTACTATTATGTTCAGAAGGCTGCAACAACAGAAAGCATGCAGCACCAGATGTCCAAATTAGGCAACAATAGAAAAGTTAATGGAAGAAGCTGAAAGAGAAGGAAAGGGCAGAGGACCTCATTTTCACCCAGGCTCTTCACAGTGGTACTCAATGGGTAAAAGAAAGTACAAGTTGGAACAAAAGAGGATCAGATTGGATACAAGAGAAAAAAAAAAGAAACTCCTTTTTCAACCTGCAGACAGTCAAGAAGTGAACAGGTTGCTTATAGAGGCTGTTTTGAGCACAAAGTTGACCTAGACACCTCCCACAACCCCTTGCAACTTAAATTGTTCTTCAGCCTATGGTCACACAGTACTGGGTAGCCAATTGCCAGGAAAAAGAGAGAGCTTTCATAACACAATAGAAAAAGGAGAAAAATCATTGCCGGACTGAAAAAGAGGCAACAAAATCCTTACTGCAGTAATTTTCTCCAGCTGTTCCCTATTGCAATTTTATGAGGGGGCAGGTATGTTTAAAATTAGGAACAGGAAAGATGGCAGCATACAAAGTCTGCATACTAGCTCTGGAATAGATGATGGGGCCGGAGTTTGCCTAGCTAATTTGGGCAGTTATGGCCAAGAAAGATTGTATATGTTAAGGGTAATCTTATGCTGTGTTTTGCTTTTGTAACTCTGTTTTAACAGAATTTTATTTCTATTCTTATCTTGACAGAATTCAGTAAGCATGTATTTTTTACAATTAATTCTTGTCACAGCATAAATCTGAATCACCTCACATATGGAGGATACAGCCTTCTCTAGAAAGGTGAACATAATTGGAGTGCAGTGAAAAGAAATGTTCTTTTCTACCTATATTCAGGGCTTCTCCTGATTGTTCAGTTGGGCACCTGAAGTTGCAGGTGGCTCTTTCTACTGTTGACAATGTTGACACTGGTTTATGCAAGAAAAGGCCAACGCCCTTGGTAGGTCTGCAACTTCTTTGATGCGCAGCAGGAAAAGTGGAAAGTGGCTTCAGGCTTTTAGGGTGCGAGATGGAAAGGAAAGCTGTCACTTTCAACTGGTCACACTAACATCAAACATGCTTAAGCTTGCCCTCCAAATTTTTTAATTAATTTGCTTACAAATATGAAAGGCTGTGTTCCATTCCTAAGACTAATTCCTTTTTTTGCCTATGTATTCAAAACAGGAATAAAACTATGAACTCTGCTGAAGTTCTTAGCTAGTTGATGATGAGAGTGATGCTGCAGGGGATGGGGAAGCAAATGTTATTTCACTTTAACTAAAAGTGAAATAGGGAAAAAAAAAGGCCAGTATTGAGGATATTAGTAAAGATCTATGAAGATATGTATAAATATTAAAATATTTTCTGATTTCAGAAAAAAAGTGGAGTTGAATGTACAGTCACAGAAAATAACACTTTTATCTTATACAACTTTGTTTCTTTTTTAGTGGCAAAGCATTACTATAACACTGGTTGAGAAAGTGCAGATGGTTGCTGTAATCCTAGGATCTCTGTTCTTAGTAGCAAGTGTGACTTGGCTTCTATGGTCAGCCTTCAGCCCTTATGCAGTATGGCAAAGAAAGGACATCCTTTTTCAAATCTGCTATGGAATGTATGGTTTTATGGATCTAGTATGCATAGGTAAGCTCAAAATCTTTAAACAGCACAGACTGTGGTTTATGAATGTGGCTATATTTATTTTTCGAATTGGTCACTCTAATTGATCACTCCAGTTCTTTGCAGATTTATTCTCAGCTAATACCTTTGGCAAATCCTGCTTCTTACAGCGTTACAAATACTGCAAAGAGAAAAGAACCAAAGAGGCTTTACTCTCAGATCCACCAGAGCATCTTCCCAAGATCATAGTGAAGAGAACAGGATCAGTTTCAATTTTTGAAAAAAAAACAGATAGCTGTCATGGGTTTTAAAAAGAGCCAACAGAATGAAGCTCTCGAATGAATTGGAGAAAAAACCCAGAATTATATTTGGAGATAGAGATACAGAAAGAAATTACAAAGCAGATACAACACCCATAGTGACCCCCTTGAATTTTCCTTCAACCCAAAACTAAATCTATAATCTCCAGTGCTCCAATCCTGCCCTGCCCCAATGCTTCTGCCAGGCCTACTCCTTACATGTTTGTCCCAATAAAGCAGCTCCTGCCCCACACAGGGCTGGAGGAGGAGGAAAGGAGAGCGAGCTGGCCTGGCCCTGAGTTTATGAAGAGATAGCAGAATTATGGGATTGAATAACAATCTTCTAGTCCCTAGAGGATTTTTAACCCTATAGTTTCCAACCTGGGACAATAGCTATGTTCAGGAAGTTAAATAGAAGAAAATGACAAAGACTTTATGAAATGTCTGATGTGTTAATGCCACTTTGCAGTTGATTGTACCATCGTGAAGCACAGAAGAAGCCCTCAAGGATATCATCTAACTACATTTTCAAAATAAAATTGCATAGACTTGTACAGACACTTTGCTACTAATAGAGAAGAGCAGAGAAGACAGGTGTGAGTTCTTTATGCATCATAAACAGTTATGAAACACTCTAACAGTGCTAACTTCACTATTAAAAAGCCTCAATGCATTTAATTGTAGCTCAAATCTTAGAAAATACAAAGTACTGCAAAGCTATTTTGATCAGTTTTGAAATTTCTGAAAATATACTGAATCCAGAAATATTTAAATAGAAACTTTTTCGGTATTTGATTAAACAGCCTGGTTGTAAAAGTAGCTGCCATTGTTTGCAGCAAAAATAATTGCAGTAAGCATTAAAACACGTTCTTAGAATTACAATCCCAAGAAAATGCAGAATTCAAATGTTTTGAGATTTCTGAGTGATGAATGTTGATGTTGATGTTATCCCCATTTTCTAGAAGGGAATTCAGAAGGACTATGCTGAATTCTTCTCAGTAAGGTGCAAAATGATTCCTAATATCAAGGCTTTTTCTCCAGCCATGAAGACATATTGTCTTGTATTGAAATATTTAATCTGAATCAGCAGTTCTGGTTATTTTGTTACTTTTCTGAGAAACCCACTCTGGAATATTTTAGCACATAGGATTTTTTTCTGTGAACTCCAATCTTTTCAGACAGAAAAAGTAAAAGAATCTATGTCTTTATTATTCTGAACAAGTGCTCAGCTTTTAAATGAAAAAAAAGTGCTCAGCTACATGTCCTCTTACATATTGATTTCTGAATAACTTATTTTTCCAGCTCTACCCTCAGTACAGGGTTTCTAATTTTTTTTAAAAAAGATAAGTGAAGACAAAATGTACTTTCAGGCATTCTAAACATTTCATTTATACAAAATTCTGTTGTGTTTTGGTGGTTTTGGTTTTGTGGGGGGTTTAATCTTTGGGGTTTTTTTGTTGTTGTGTGTGTGGTTTGCTTTTTTTTCCCCCTATTTTTTCTTCTTTTTTTTTTTTCACAAAGATTACTTAAAATTGCAAAAAAATGGAAAAAAAATTTGCAAAAAAAATTGCCAAAAAAATGCCCAAAAAGGCAAAAAAAGGCAAAAAAATTTGCAAAAATTGCAAAAAAATTTGAAAAAAAGTCAAAAAAAGGGCAAAAAAAGTTGCAAAAAATTCGCAAAAGATTGCCCAAAAATTGCAAAAATGCAAAAAATTGCAAAAAATTACCCAAAATTTGCAAAAAAATTGGAAAAAAAAGCAAAAAAAGCAAAAAAATTGCCCAAAAAGGCAAAAAAAGGAAAAAAATTTGCAAAAAAATTGCAAAAAAATTCCAAAAATTTCCCCAAAAGTTGCAAATAATTTGCAAAAGATTGCAAAAAATTGCAAAAATGAAAAAAAAGTTGCAAAAAATTTGCAAAAGATTGCCCAAAATTTGCAAAAATGCAAAAAAATGGCCAAAAAATTGCCAAAAATTGCCCAAAAATTGCAAAAAAAATGCAAAAAAAATGAAAAAAATTGCTTTGGTATGTAGCAACTATTGTGAATAGCCTATTGTGAATAGCCAGTTACTTCAAACTATTTCCATTTCTTTGACTGTTAAAACACCTAAGCCAAATAAATTTCAAAACCAACTGAGAACATCTCTGGGTGATCAGAAATATCAGTGTAGCTATCTATGGAAGTGCACTATTGGAAGGCAAGTCTTCAGCTGACTGGCACATGCAGGTAGCTGCCTTTCAAGGCAGTCAGACTCAAGCCATCTCTGACCTGGGAGCTACTGAGTATCTATCTCCTGTGACTGTGAAGTTCCTAGCCTAACTGGCACCACACCTGAGCAAAGTACCTGTGCAGCTGTCTTCACCCACCAGATAAACTGACTTGCCTATAATTACATAGATACATATTTTATAGTCCTGTCATAAATAATAATTGGAAATTTTAATGTAAAATTGATTATAAACACATTTGGACACTGTAGTGTAATGATGAAGTTCAGTGTGGATATGACTTGACAGTTTGCTAAAGTGTATCTGGAAATTCAGAATGCTGTGTAAAGGAGGTTTCATAATTGCAAAATTCTGATGATCCAGATCTGTTCAGCCCACTTATTCTGCATATAATTTCAAGTAATCTGCTTTCTCTGAGCCTGTAAAACCAGTTTTATCTTTTTCTTTCATCACAAAGCAAGAAAGAGAATTGATAGTTTTAGTTTGAAGCATTCAAATAAAGTTTTCTAATAGATGGATGTAGTTACTGCTCATGAATGATTTTTAAAACCCCACAACAGTCTGTCATGCTGATGACTTCCCAAAGGCATTAACATATGATTTGACCACTTCATAAAGCTTGTAATGCTTACAGCCAGACAGAGTTCTCACTCAGTATCTCCTCTCATTTGTATTTAGTCATCCATGACATTCTCTTGGTTCCCACCAGGATTTACAGTGAGTGAATATCTATACTCCCACGGGAATCTTTCTTTATTTCAATGAAAAATCTATGCAGACATACAGATTTTCCTGGGCAACACATATTTCAAGACAAGTGCTTGAGTTATTTGTGATATGACCAAGACTTAGCCCAACTGCCTTCAGTTACACTTTCCTATAGCTTTGCATAAACAATGTGAATGTTTTTGGTCATTTATGAAGTGTAAACAGCTGTACTTTTGGAAATGCTGTATGGCCATGTTTTTAAAAGCAGTTTGCCTGAGGGTACTGAATATTTATAGGGCATCTTTGCAAACTCACACATATTAATTTGTTTTCCCAATCACTGATTTATATACCATACATAGCATATCAAGTAATTCTTGGTCTTGTTTTACTTGTCACCAAAAGAAATATCCTGAAGACTGCAGATGACCAATATAATATGTTCTATTCATTCCAGTGTCATATTTTATTGATATCCACTCCTCACCTTGTTCTACTCTATATTTTTTGCAGTATTCTTTCAAACAGGATCATTTTTTAGGTATCAGTTTTAGTTTCAACACTACAAGTCACTAGTCTGCACTTTTCTTCATCTAAGATAGGTGTAAAGCTGTTCTCTTTGAAATTTACACTTGGTGGAAATTTTCTTAAGGCAAACTTTGAATAATTTAATCAAGTAGAACTATTGCCTGTAAAACCCAAAGTTATTACAGTGATAGTGCTAGGATCAGATCATCCATGTAGGGATTACCAAAGGGAGGGAACAAGTTAATGAGTTAATATGAAAGCAGTGAATAATATAAACCCCTTATTTAGCCACTGAAGGACAGTACACCCAGCCTTTGTCACTCTACTTAGGAGGAAAAGCAATTAATTCTTGCAACAGTCAAGTCATATAATTTGATGTATCTTCACTGGAATACAGTTGCAACTAATAAATGGTTCTAACATGAACAAAATCTCTCACACATAGTCACAGATCACTTTCAACCTCAGAACACCAGAGTAGCTCCTTTAGAGTGTAAAAAGCAGTTGGAACATTGCAGTAGAAACGTAGGTGGTGCCAGTAGTCCTATGGCAAGGGACTAAGGGGTGAGACGAGGCAATGTGAGCTGTGAATAGTCATCTGAAGGGCTCTTTCTTCCCTGCTCTTGTAACATTCATGCAACACCTTAGTTGTAAAAATATACAGGCCAAAGTTATAATGAACACTAGCTACACTTAATATTTCTCTAGTCAGAAAGTTTTGTTTTCCTTTTTTGTTTTTTCTTTCTTCACATTCTAAACAGTTCTAAACAGTTCAGAGGAGTTATATTGCTGTTTTTAGAGTGAACATGTTTGGCTTCAGTGCTTTGAGCAATTTATTGATTTTTTTTTTTTTTTTTAGCATTTGTGGAGCCCTAGAGTAGTATGGAGACATGGCATTTTGTCCAGTAGTAAAGTCTGTTTCTGAAAAAAGTCTTTTATTGCCTAGTAAAAGCTGGTGATTTTACTGGGAGGACCATTCCTAAGTGATTATAAGTAAAAATTACATTATTATGTGATAAATGAAACCTACTAGGAACATAACATCACAAAACCTGAATGAACTGAGATGAGTTGCCTGCTTGTAAAGACATTCAGCATGAAAAATTTCAAGTGCTCTTGTAATTCAGGGTAAAAAGTCCTTTAAACAGAGTGAAAGAATCTCACAGCATTTGGCAGTAAAAGAAAATAAAATGTTGGTGTCTCCATAATCCTATTGTCTGGATCCCTCTACAATCCCCACATCTTAGAAATAAATCCTGATGGTGAGGTCTTCTTATAGCCTTAGGATATTTTTCCAGGTCCCAAAACTCTATTCCTTGAGATATTGATTGGACAGAATGTCAGAACACCTAACAGTAGTGAATTCTAACACTTGCTCTTGGGTCAGATTCCCACTAGGAATGTGCAGCCATGCCCTATGTGCTGTTGGAATCATGATATTTGGAAGAAGTCAGTATTATTCATGGATTTATTCTTGGTTTCTATTCATATCCTCATTCATTGCATGGAACTCATGAGAAAAAGGGGATTCTTTGCTGTTTTCTTACAGCTTCACAGCAGTGACTACTTACATTTTGAGCATCAGAACTTGCCTGGATCTTACAACCCCCAGCATTCTGGGGACATGTTTTAATGGCCATGGTGCTGTTAGGTTGACTGTTGGACTCACTTATCTTAGAGGTCTTTTCCAACTGAAACAGTTCCATGATTCTATGATTTAATTCTTACCTAGATTTCATCTTGTTTGTGATCTTGAAACTGTTGGTGGTGACAGCTCTTTTTTTCCCTGTCTCCTGGAAAGACAAATAATCTGTTTGCATTATTTTGTCTTTTCTACATAGGTCTTTGTAATTTTATTAGATGAGAAATAAAGGTTTTTCTGGGAAGAATATGAAAATGCTCCTTTTCTCCTTCAGCACAGCCAAATCTGACAGCTTTATTTCAAGTCTTGCAATATTTGGTCCTTTGTTCGGTAGCTCTTTTAGAGAACGCAACCATCGGGTTCCATTTTAAAGATAATCTCTCTTGGCATTACAAACATAGCTTCAGTGAAGCCTGAAAGCTCAAAAATCAGTAAAAAACCAGAATTCCCTAAACAAAGTCATTCTACAACTATTTCTCTCATAATTTTGAGAGGAGACTTTTGACTATTTAAATGTACTTCATGTACCTCAGTGATCCGTTCTTAACTGCTCCCTTCTCCACTCTGAAATATGTTGTTCCCTCCCAGTGGAATTTAGGCAGGTATCAAAAATCTTTTCATTGGGGTAAATAGGTTCTCTGAGTTTTGCTTCAGTGCTATCTTGAGGGAAACAGGGACAAAGAATACAATGATTCAGTGTCAAGTAGAGAGAAAATTATGCTCATCTCTCTTACCATTCTATAGGAAATCCAAGTAAAAAACAAAATGAGGGGGGAGGGCTATCTTTGTTGCTGCAATAAAACCATGACATACTTGATTTGTACATTCCATGTGTGATCAAATACATTTATCCTTTTAAAGACAATATAGCCAGTCCTGAATGTCTTTTTCTATTAACGTGGCTGCTAATTTTTTAGGCTGGATTCCTTTACACATATCTGAGAAGATGAAGAGAAACATCCTGCAATCAAGAAAGTTTTCCACTAAAATGCTATACTGACACATATTATATTTAAATATTTAACATTTAAGTTTATTTTATGTTAATTTTGCTGTATCAGATGCTCAATGAATTCTAGGCAATTTGAGAGCCTTACAGAGATGCTACATTTGCTATCATGGCTCTCTGAAAGCTGTCTTTGTATTTCTCCATCTTTCAGTGTAATCATCTTTAAAACTGTGTAGGCATTGCTATCTGCAAATCATCACACTTGAATCTGAGGTTTGCTGTTTGTGTAAATGGTTTTATCATCCTTTCTGCTTGTGTCATCTTTCTTTGAACACCTCTTTCTGGAGTCAGTTAACCATGCTAAGAGACCTCAGCCACTTGAATCCTTGAATCACAATTTTGTTGAATAGGAACAGGCGATGTACAATTTCTTGGGATAAAGGACCATAGCCTGTGACACCACAGATCATATTACAGATGTGGCCATGTGTAGTAAAAACGTAGGCAAGAAACACACTGGACAAAAAGTGTATAAATGTATTTGGCAGGAAACCAGAGAAGAAAACCTATGTTGCTGAGAACCATGTAAGTTACAGGCTGTTTGAGGAAAAACGTAACAAGAAGGTTGAAGTCTCATTCAACTCCCCAGAAGAATCCATATTTGAAATACACATAAAGAGAGTGTATTTCTAGATACATATGAAAAAATCAAGAGTTTCACTTAAGTGAATTGCTTGAAAGTGAATAGCTTGAATACATATGATTAGCATAAATATTAGCTACATTGAAGTTCACAAGCAGATTGGTCTATCTACAGATAATCTGAATTTTCCTGAAAGGACCTTTTAAAAGACTTCTTGGATCTCAACAAAAAAATATGTTTCTCAACTTTTGTCTACTGAATTTTGAAGAGAAAGAAGAAAACCTATCATCTTTGCCATGCTCATTGTATTTGGTAATAACATTTAATTTCTTCTTGCTCTGCTGAAGCAAGATAGGAAAGTGACTATACTTAAGCCATTTCAGATTTTGATAAATCTTCTGTGCTTCCAAGTTAAGAATGCAAAAAGAGTGACATTTGTTTGCATCTTTGCTGAATTCTACAAACCATTCTTAAACAAATTTTAAGAACCATCCTGTCCTCTGCAAAAGGCCTGACCTACTTAAAGATCTAATTAATCCAGTACAAATCTCAGTAAATAAGTAGCTCTTACCATGAACAAGGATAGCACTAATGTAAACAGTCAATGTACAAATCTGCCAGTAAGGTTCTTATGTATTGGTTAAATATTTTATTTATTTCAGATTATTTCAGAATTGGCTATGTTAAGTTTTCATCCAGAACAATTTTATTTCATCCACATGTTTCTGCCTCCTACTCTTAAACACATGGATAATGAGTTAGGTTGTGTATGGACAGTTACAAATTATTTAATAGGCGCTGACAGTTGACGCATTCCTTACAATGTGTTACATCTCTGTTTGCTCTCAAAATGATATCTGCTGGCATTCTGTACAAACTTTTTTTTTGTTTTTCTCTTAATTTTAGGACTGATAGTACATGAAGGTGCATCTGTTTATCGAGTGTTTAAGCGCTGGAGGGCTGTGAATCTACACTGGGATGTGTTAAATTATGATAAAGCCACAGACATAGAAGAGAGCAATCGGGGAGACTCTTCAGCAGGAAGGACATTGTGGCTACCACTGACTGCATTTAGAAACAGAAGTTTAGTTCATCCAACACAGCTAAGTTCACCAAGATTTCAGTGTGGCTATGTGTTCTTACACCTGTTCAACCGCATGAGACCTCAGGAAGATTCATCAGAGGATAATGGCTCTGGGGAAGTAGTGATGAGAGTGACCTCAGTGTAAAGATCATGCTCACTGTGCTACACAGATAATGTGCTCAGATGTTAACAGACTTTGGAATCTGGTTGTGGTGAATGGTGAAACCATAAGCACTTGAAAAAAATCTATATACCTTTTTTTTAAAAAAAGAATGTTTTTTATAAGATCAGCTAAAACACAAATACATTTTTTTCTGGAAAAAAAACAAAACAGTGTCTTGATTTTTATATAGTTTGGTTTATTACATCTTTTGTCAATTTGTACCTGAGGTGTATGCAATATAGTGTAATGTCTAGGTCTTTGAGTGGTAAGGAAACTCATATTTAAGTTAAAAAAAAAAAGAAGTAAATTTATTTTCATAAACTCTGGCTTTAATACACTACTGTTATTCTTCCCACATTTGTGAGGATTGAAATGAAAAGCCTTCTTCCAAAAACAAAAGGAATGATGACACAAATCAAGTATTCTTTCTCTTTATTTTGTTGTTGCTTGTGGCTCAGTTCAGGTATATGAAAGTAAAGGATATATTCTTCCTTGCCTTAAAGGCAGAAAGTGCAATGGGTGTTCTACAAAACACAGAGGAAGATGTGAAGTCTTCTCTTTTCTCTCTCTCACATGGATGTGCAAGGTATCAGACACTAGTGTAATACAGACAGGAAAAGTCTTGCACTCCATCTTGAGTCCCTAAGATCTGTAGGGTGCTGGTGCTGTGCCTGTGCACAGAAAGGACATGACCTTGTGAGTCATGGTACTAAAAGTATGGTGCTAAAAGCCTGTAAATTTCTAGTACCATCCTAACTATAAGGCATTGGTATCTCGTAGTTGTTGTTTCTTCTGTTTTGTTTTAAAAAGAGAAAAGGTACATAACAGTCTCTGGAATAATAATAAATCCTAATGGGAACTGAATTATAAATAATTCAGAGCCCTAATTTTGAAAGGTAACAAATCACCATACTAAAACTGAACCAATATTTGCCTTTTTGGCTTCAGCTGTTAAAGACAACAAGAAATGCTTCTACAAATATATTAGCAACAAAAGAGGACTAAGGAGAATCTTCCTTTTATTTGATGCAGGGGAGAACACAGTGGTCAAGGATAAGGAAGAGGCTGAAGTGTTCAATACTTTCTTTGCTTCAGTCTTTAGTAGTAGGACCAGTTGTTTGCTGGATACCCAGCCCTCCGAGCTGGAAGACAGGGATGGGGGTCAGAATGAAGCCTTGTGCTCCAAGAAGAGACAGCTAGTGACCTGCTGCACCACTAAAGCATGCACGAGTGCATGAGGCAGGATGAGCCCAAGAGTAACGAGGGAGCTGGTGAAAGTGCTCACCAAGCCATTTTTCACACTTTTATCAGCAGTCCTGGCTAACCAGAGAAGCTCCACTTGTCTGGAAACAGCCAAATGTGAAGCACATCTACAGGAAGGGCCTGAAGGAGGATGTGGAGAGCTACAGACCTGCCAGTCAACGACATGGTTTAGTACCAGACTTGGTAGAATTAGGTGATGGTTGGAATCAATGATCTTAAAGGTCTTTTCCAGCTGAAACAATTCTGTGATAACTAATCAATCCTGTGCATTTTGCTTCTCTGTTTTGGTCTTATGGAAGATTTTCTAATATTTAATAAAATGGAAATTGAAATAATTTCCAAATTAATAATCAAGTCTGTTAAGGCAAAAAAGTAGGGCTGAAATGGCTCTGAGCGTGCTAGGTTGCTTAAAAGCACTTGTGATCAGTTGACTTTGGCTGGCTGTCAGATCCCTGGCCCAGCTGCTCTCTACTTCCTTAACAGGACAGAAGGGGAAAGTAAGATGAGAAAGCAAAGCACACAGATCCACACAAAGACAAGGGCATCAATTACCAATTGCTGTCATGTGCAAAAATGAGACAATACAGGAAAAAATAATTTACTGACAATTAAAATAGAGTAGGATGGTGAGAAACAAAGACAAAGCTACAACATCTTCCCTCCATACCCCCCCCATCTTCCAGAAAACAAGTGGATGACTGTGTGTCTCACGTGGAGCTCTCTGCCAAAGACTCCAAGTTGGACCATTGTTACTTGCAGCTGCATACAGAATGTTTTTAATGTCTGGATCAGTTCAAACAGTTCCTAAGCCCATTGCATGGACTATTTCTCTCATTAAAATATTCCAATTAGCCTCAAACCAGCACACACATTTACTAGTGGCCTATAGGTAGTGTAGGTCCCCTTAACCACCATTTTCTGGACCAAACCATCCCTCTAGTGCTTTTGCAATCAAACTGTTGAACTGTTCAGATCTCAGTGTCCTGACTTTGAAAGAGTATTGTGGCGGTCAGTGTGGAATGCCTCACTGGGACTGAGGTAAATTGCATCCACTGCTCTCCCCTCAACCACAAAAGCAGACATTTGAACACTGTAGGCAGGCAGGCAGGCTTGGTGTGGTTTAGCTGCCATAAACTCAAGCTCTTTGTTTCCAGCAACCTCCCTCTTCTAGAAATGGACTCCAAGAGGATTTGCTCCACAATTTCCCTAGAGATGAAAATAAAGATGACAAGCTTATAAGTCCCCATGTGGTTCTTTGGGCTTTTCTTGAAGATAGTTGGGACATCAACTATCTCCAGTCATCAGAGACGTCCGTGATCTCTATGACATAATCCCTGACTCAGTCTTACCCACTGCTCATCATTTCTATCATCCATGAATCCTTTCACTAAGCACCAAAGGCTGCAAGAACTTGGTGGTGAAGGCAGAGACAAGCACTGCAAGAAAATCACTCACCCCGCTGATCAGTGAACACATATTTCCTTCTTTGACCTTTCACTGCTCATCTAGAGACTGAAGCTGTTCATCTTGCCAGTTCAAGCTGAGCTTTAGCCTTCCTTTTCCTGCTCCTACATGGCTGGACAATATCTCTGAAAGCCTCCTTCGTAGCTCAGCCCTGTTTCTGCTTCCTGTATGAGGCCGTTTTTGCAGTGGAGCTGAGCTGCTCATACCTTTCCTTCTTTTCCTGAATATCAGGATGGGCTTTTTTCAGATCTGGAGCATGTGAGCTTTGGTGTCTTCATGCTGTTGGAAGTGGTAGATATCAGACAGTCTGTTCCCAAGTTAAATGCTGCAGTTAAGGAGCTGAATCCCAGGATTTTCCCTTGTTTCCCCAGCTGGCATGGGCTCCACTCATGCTGCAGCAGCCTCAAGAGCTGAGACACATTGTGCCCTTCTGAGTGTTGCTCTTTCAGATTTTTGTTTTTCTTCCTTCTGTCCTGTTCAATTCAATTCTCAAGTGGTTTCACAATGACGAAACTGTTCTGCTCAGCCAAAGTGGAAGACAGCCAAAATACCCAGATAAAGAGATTTGCAGATGAGTCGGGGGGAAATCGTTACTCCAAAGGTACAGCATTGCTTTCAGTAGCATTTGGTAAAGAGGAACAGGCAGTAGGAGATTGTTAATCATGCAGTTTGCAACCTTTTCTTCTCTATGCAACCTTTTCTTCTCTACTTTACTATGCTGTTTCTCTGTAGTCACACTTGCTCTGGGCTACTAGTCTTAGACTTAACGCCTTACATACTCTCTGCATCAACAGTGATGTAGAAGTTTCTTCTGCAAAACTAAAGTCAGGCCTGTTGCTGTTGTACAAAAGCAAGCAATAGCACTTTTTTTAACCCAGAGTACCACAAATATTGCAGTTCACAGAGTAGAAGTGTGTTGACTAAAATTTGTTTTTCCACTTTTTAAAATAGAGAATCCACTCTCATTTACAATCTAACCTTTCCTTGGTCTTATCTGGAAGTTAGAGAGATAAACCTTGATGGTAGCTGGAAAATGAGATAACTACTTATTTATGAGCTCCCTTATTTGTCCTTTTCTGCAGTGTTAAGTCTACAGATGAATGCCAGTGAGATGCATACTGCTGTTCAAAGGATAGATTAGAGCAGAAGAGAGGAATATTACAGAGGAGAGGTTAGATTTTTCTGAAGAGTCTTTCTTAAGTCACAGCATATTGAAAAGCATGTTTATATTTAAAGAGCTTCAAGTAAAACCACCTATAGGAACTTGAGCTCAAAGCCACTCTCTGACCATGAAGAACATACACATCTTGTGCTAGTTCCCCTATGTGCACATTTCAAATCCACCCATAATTGTTGGGTATTGTTTTTGGAGGAAGTACAAGATTAAAATACCTGAATCTAGAAGATCATAATGGTGGCATGTACCAAAAAGGAAATAAACGATTTTCAATCGTGACAAACATGACACAGTTCCTGCTCACTTAACCCAGAAAATGCTCCCCTTTGACTGACTTACCATGTCAGCCTTCACTAAGTGTCAGAAAGAGCATCAGTTGTCCCTGCTGCAATCAGCTCAGATCTTAACAACTGTTGCCAAGCAACAACTGTTAAAATCCAGCCACCTTTATGTCAGCTTTGGGACAGTGAAATATTTGCTCTACATTAACTACATTCCATTTTTTTGACTATTTGAACCTACCTATATTAATCCTCCAGAAGTCAAACTTACTAGATCTAGACTGTAATTGCTGTTCTAGCACTGAAAGTCTATTCTTCTTTCAGATGCAGTGGTCAGAGACTTGTTTATTCCTGTAGAGCTCATGTTTTAGTAGAAGAAGAGAAAAATTATTAAAGGTAGATGTGCTGCAGCCTTCTTCCCCTACCGCCCTCCCCCTCCCCCCCCCAAACAAGCTGTTTTAAACAATTGAACAATAGGTAGTGTAGATATTAATTTTGCTGCAGATGATAGAGGAATGAGTAATTTTCCACAAAGGTGCTCCCATTGTTAATATTATTTCTGAATCAAAGTTCAGGCTTTGCAGTTTGCAAGCAGATCAGGTTACTTGCTGACTAAGGGGTTCCTCATGAAATCTGGACTAGGCTGCTGGTGTGCAAGCATATTTGTGTTTATGACTGAAGTCTGAACAAATCTACCCTTGATAAACCACAATATCCTACACATTCCTCAGTCATTTTGCCTAAAAAAGAAAAATTAGATAACTGTTGGCAGTGATGAAAGCCACAGGAGCAACATAGTGAAGCAGCTTCAGAGGAACTGCTCATAAAGTGAGAAAAACTCTGTGTGTGCTCAGCTGCTGCGTAATAGAGAGGCTGTGATTCTGTAACTCTGTGAATCCAATGCTGCAGATTTAGAATTTCTCAAATCACAGCAGGATTGTTTCAGTTAAGACACAGAATTCATTTGCTACCATAAATAAAAGAGGAGCAGAGGTTTGGGGGTTTTGGGGGGTTGTGGTTGGTTGGGGTTTTTTGTTTGTTTTCTTCTGTTTTACTATTGTTTTTTCAAATTATGCTTCTGGAGGACAGCTCTATCTGCTCTCTCCATTTAAGAGTGAAGTGATCAGTAGTGATGCAAAGACCTGCAAGAAAACCATCTCCTCCCTCCCCTGTATCTTGACATCCTGTTGTGCACCGACATCAATGTGCATGTTTCAGAATCAGACAAAGGGACATCCTATTTGTCCGATAAGTGTTTTCTCATCTGGAGACAGATGTAACTGAATATTGGGTGCATAAGCAATTTCATTATCTAAATTGCATATAATTTGTTCCTTAAAAAGAAGAAAATTGATTCAATTCTGCTGTTGCACGATGACCTCTTCAAGTTAGGTTAATTAAGCCAGCACAATTACCAGTAGTGCTGGGAGGAATTTTTTAATGCCTGGAACGTGCAGGCCAGGGAGATTTAGGTTTTATATCTTCTTTGGATGATCAGTTAGAAATGGAAAATCACAAAGGCAATTAGTGCCTGTCTGCTGTGACCGAACTTATCTTGACAGCTGTCCTGCCTAATGGTTAATGTGCTAATCGCATTAAAAGCAGCACAATTAATCAGAGCAGGCAAGGACATGGTGTTAACAATGCTGCAAGCAAGCAAAGGAAATCTTCTTGAATTACAATACATACTGTTCTTCCCTAGGGAGCTTTTGGAATACTTATTTTGGAAATGTTTACTTCAGTAGCACTGAGGGGGGAAACGGTGTGGTGACACTGCTAATGGTTATGGCCTTCATGCTTTACAAGCAGTTATGTATGCAGAGCAATAGCAGCACAATTATTTCCTACCTCTTATGTGATGAGTCTCGTAAGAAAACAGATCAGAAATGAATGCAGAGTGTAATTCAGAAACTAACCTACTATACAGAAAGGAAAGAGATCTTTTCCTGTTAGAGAATTGCATGTGACTGATAATTAGAAGGTATCTTTTAGTCATCTGTTTTAATCCATGAAGTTAAAAAGATGCCTGTTAAAGCACAAGAGCTTCCTCTTAATACTTTGGGTAAAAAGCTATCATTTTTATGCCTTAACCTTATGCTAGCTAGAAGATTTTATTTTTGGTAGAAATACATCATCTATTTAAAGGAAGAAAAATCTTCTTGAAGCAATGGCCTGGGAAGCCTTGGTTCAGCATCAAACCCATGGGCAAGTTACCAGTGTGCTCAGAGAAATAATCTGTATTGAAATGCAACGTGTGCTGTAGCCCTTTGTGCACACACTGAAGGCAAACAATGCCCTGGCTGCTCAGTGTACATGTGGGACTGTCCTGGGACTGTCCAGCAGCTGGCAGGGGGGTGCAAGCAGCATTACCAGGACAGCCAGCAAAGAGCTGACTGAAGGAGTGCAGTCTCCTAGAAAAGGGCAGGCAGCTTTGCTGACTGAAGAGGAGCAGCACAGCCTCCTAGAAAAGGGCAGGGAGTCTGCCTGAACTTTTCAAGGCTGTCTTTACTCATCTGGCACAATACTGGCCAGAAGAGGTTTGAAAACTGAAGATCCTGCATGCATTCGGTCATGCTAGCTCTGGATTTTACTGCCTGTGGCTATAAGAACACTTACTGACTTGACAGGTTTGTTTTTCTGCACAAAGATTACACAGAGCAGATTTACAGCAGTGTTCCATACTTCACCCAGAGTCACTGAATCTTGGGCCCATGTTAAGTCATTTGCCATATAAGAAGGAGTCTTATATGAGAAATCACTGATACGGGTTCATAACTTCTAAGGCCTGAAGGAGTAATTTTCACAAGCCAGATGGGTATCCTGCAAAGCTCAAACTAGAAAATGCAGGGCCCATGTGGGAACCTTGAAGAAAACCTCATCTTTCTTTTATTAGTGTCTAACTGAGCTTGGACTTTCTAAAGAAACCCTCATTAAGATCATCCAGCATGGTAAAGCACGGGACACTTCACTAGCTGATGACAGAAGTAACAGATAACAGCTATGGAGTGGAGATCTCTCTCCTCAGAAATAAACCACTGTCATTTTCACAAAGGCAGAACCAACCTCAGACATCAGTGAGATATGTTTCTCCATTGCTAAGCTGAGGGATTGCACTTAGCCTTATATGAACTCACAAGATGGGAGCTTGCAGGCAAATTACACAAGGCAAATAAAAAAGGTAATAGGGAGCTGCCACTGGATTGTCATGAACAAGAGCTGTGAGAAAATGTTCACCCTCCTAGGCATTTCCAGGAGCATCAATGTTAAGCTATTCTCCCACCATAGAACTATCTAGGAATGCCAACTGCTGCTGCCCTGAGTGACACTGGACGAGAGTCAGCCACGGCAGAGTATGTGTACAGATGTTCCTTCTGACAGGTACAATGCCAGGTGCTTGTCTTGCTTGTTACTCATCACTTGAACACGGATTCAGAGTGCTAATTTTAATTTCTGGGTTTTGCAGGCAATGCATTTTTGCAAAACAGTAACTCACAATGCATGTGGAGATAGAGAAAACCCAAAACTTTCCCCCTTCTTATAGAGAGAGATGCAGGAATTCCTGGCCAGGCTGCTGGTCCTTTCCCCCCAGATGGAGCCCTTGCTCAGCAAGCAGAGTGTGTCTGCTGAACTCTGCCAAGGGAAGCCACACTGAGCAGGGTTGGGTTTGAATCGCTCAGTCTTGTCAGACTGCCATGGCTTTTTTGCTCTGGGAGATTTGTATTAGAAAATTCCAGGAGAAGCCAGGATGCTGTGGAAGTATAGAGCAGGACAGACAGCTTTCTGCTGTCCTTATAGGGGGTTAGGATCACAGTGGGACTTGTACATAAGCAGAGTTGTCAAGTGACCATGAAGGGGTTTTGTTTTGTTTTAGTTTTTTTTTTTTTTGGTCAGGAGAGATCCCATTCTGCTGGAATCTGTAAAACATCACAGTGTTCTGATTCCATTCCCTATCATTGCTTGTGATTAGAAGCTGACTTTTCTGTAGGACTCATTTATGGATCACTCTGTGCTTGCACTGCTGAGGTGTGTGTTACAGTTTGCCATCTACACAGGAGTAACAGTGAGTGGCTGCGCACAGCAAGCCATGTCTCTTGAATAGAGCCAACATAAATTTGCAAATGCTATTTTCCCCTAAAATACTGCAGGTTTCAAACAATTCTGAAAATGTTCACAGGGTAGAATTATGCATCCAAATGAATCATGCTAAACACAGTAAAATGATTTATTTTGAATCTGCCATCATTTTACTGAAATGTTTGTAAGTTTTCTTGTCTGAACATCAAATGGAGGGAGCCTGGGCAGGTTGGGCAGGAAGCAAGTCAGACTCAGAAGGATGAGAATGCAACACAGGTTTTATCCAACTGAAGGTGAAAAGCCCAGCATTTAAAAAACAAACAAACAAACAAACAAACAAAAAAACCAAAAACCAAAACATCCCAAATATTTTTTTTTTTAATATTTTGATCCTCTGTCAGTGAAACTGATCCTGTTTCACAATCCATGTGGAATTAAATGGGTTCATCTGAAAATCTGGGATTGTTTTGCAAGAACAAAAGCAGCAATATTTTTGATCCCAAAGCACCACATTTCTTGGCTGCCAGTGCAGGAGAGAACTAAACTGTAATACTGAGACAGATGTTATCAGTAATAGCACGCCAAGTAGCAACTGCATGTCCCAGTATCAGAGTCCTCTATAGTTTGAATCTAGTCAGACTATGAGGAAACACAACAATATTCCAGGGAAATCAAGAGGTGTGATGTTAACTTATGTCACTGCTCAAAAAAGATGATGAAGCTAAATGTATGTACTCAATATACTGCTTTCATACTGTGGCCATTTGTTCTGGAGCACTCCAAATTCCTTCCTTCTCCCCTGGCCCTGCGGGTTTGAATGGGGAGGAGGAGAAGGTGCAAAAACTGCTTTTGCCCCCACTGCCTGCAGGCCTGAAAGGGGAATAGCAGCAGGCATCTTTCCATACGTGTGCTGACCTGTGTGGAAGCCTGTGCTGGGAATCGGGCTGGTGGTTGGCTGGGTTTTCACACCCAGTATAAATTGGCAAATGGACACTTTGTCTAGAAAAGACATTTATGCATAATTATGCTTTGTCTAGAAAAGCATAAATAGAGCAAGGCAGAAGGCGCGAGGTGCCTGCCTTAAAACAGTACCCGCCTTAAAAGAGCTCCCACCTTGACAGAGCTCCTGCTGTGACAGAGCTCCCGTTTTGGACAGCTCCTACCTTTTCACACAGCTCTCAGTTTTGCTGTCTCTGGGCAGCTCTCCCCACTTTTGCACCATGCTGTGCAAATTTGCAGGCTTGGCAAGTCCTGGGGTCCGTTTGAGAGAGCTGCCAGCAGCACCCGGACCCAGCTGCTCTCAGACCATACAGCAGCCAACCTCCTGGCTGCTATTTTGAACTGGGCAGACCCAAGCAGTTTGGCTCTCCCCTGCCGCTGCCAAGGTAGCGCCGCTTCCACGAATCCCTGTCTTGTGGCAGTCATGTCTTGAGACACTCCTGACTTTGGCAGCCTTTCCACCCGCCTTGGACTTCTGTTGCATGGATCCATATTATTGGACATTGCTTGCAGCATCAGAAGGCAGCCCAGCTGCAGACAAATCCAGCAAGGGATCATCGCCCAATACGTATCTCACCTCCGTGAGTAAAGCCTGCTGGGCCCTTAATTCTCTGCTCAGCCTGATTGATAGTGGAGTAAAGCTGTGTTTATAGCTTAGTCTTTTCCATTTCCTGATTTCCTAAGTCTCTAAATTTGTCCATAACATCCTGTTGAAGAATTCCTGATTGAATTAGAACCTGTAAATAAACCTAAACTAGTTTTGTATAGAGTTTTGGGGGCAGGGCTTTCAAGAAAATAAAAAGAATTCTATTTTTATAATTCCTGACTCATCCACATTAATTCCCTGCTTCCATGATGCTGTTTGAGCTAGATTTCTAGCTCAGACATAGAAAAAATTCAGAACAGAGAAACTTAGAAGTGGGAGCTCTGAGGTGAACATTCTAGGGATAGGCCATAGAATGGCAACAAAGGATAAGTTAATATAATTTCATTGGAGTATCAAGAGTTTTATGTCTGGAAGCACAGCTTGGACCTTCCCCTTGCTGTTTCTGCTGCACCTGCTGCTATCTTCCTCTGCCGTTGTTTTGGCTGCTGCTGCTGCTTTGCTGCTACTTGACCCCTTCCCCATCTTCCTTAAGGTTATTACATTTACTGTAGTAGTTTGTTCTTCTTATACTATTATATTTGAACTGTACAAAAATACTATTTAATTTTCCCCCCGAATTTCCAAAAATTCTGAGTTGTAGCAAATTTACTTTACCGGAGGAGGGATCCGCCCTAACCCGGCACACACACTGAGCGAGCAATAAAGTCCAAGCCCCAAGCTTTGTGTGATACTATGAAAATATTTAGTTATTTATGGCACAGAGCCACAAACTCTTCATCGATTTGTAACTGAATCTCTCAGGGTCTCTCCTAGACCTTGTTGCATCTGAATGTGACAAAACCCATGTACTCCTTTTCTTCTAGAACACATCTTTATGTATGGGTTTAAACTGGCAGAGGGAAGATTTAGACTGGATGTTAGGAGGAAGTTCTTTACGGTGAGGGTGGTGAGGCACTGGCACAGGTTGCCCAGGGAGGTTGTGGCTGCTCCCTCCCTGGGGGTGTTCAAGGTCAGGTTGGACGAGGCCTTGAGGAACCTGTGCTAGTGGGAGGTGTCCCTGCCTATGGCAGGGGGTTGGAACTAGATGATCCTTGAGGTCTCCTTCCAACCTTACCATTCTATGATTCTATGATTTAGCAGAGAAAAGGTTTTTGAGACAGTGAGAATCTGCTGACAGACCACTGTTACCAGGTGTTTGGAAGAAGTTTCCCTCACTCTCAGTAGGTGCTGTTTTTTTCTCAGCAAGATGCAGGCAGCAGCAGGCCCTCAGACCATCTTTGCAAGTTGAAAGAAATAAGCCAGTAGAATCTGATTTTGAAAATTTACGTAAACACTTCCTATGTCTATTATAGCTGCAAGTCGAACTTGTATAATTTGGTATTTCAAACATAAGGCATTTTTGGCATGTGTGACACAATTTTTCCTAGTAATTTAAACTTCTCAATATGAGAAAGGACTGCTACAGGAGCCATAGTTTTAAATCTAACACTGTTGTGACAATACGTGGCTTTGGTTAGGGTAATTTCTACTAAAGTGAAATCGAATCATAGAATCATAGAATCATAGAATGGTAAGGTTGGAAGGAGACCTCAAGGATCATCTAGTTCCAACCCCCTGCCATAGGCAGGGACACCTCCCACTAGTACAGGTTACTCAAGGCCTCGTCCAACCTGGCCTTGAACACCTCCAGGGAGGGAGCAGCCACAACCTCCCTGGGCAACCTGTGCCAGTGCCTCACCACCCTCACTGCAAACAACTTCCTCTTAACATCCAGTCTAAATCTTCCCTCTGCCAGTTTAAACCCATTGCCCCTTGTCCTGTCATTGCAAGATCTTATAAATAGTCCCTCCCCAGCCTTCCTGTAGGACCCCTTCAGATACTGGGAGGTTACTATAAGGTCTCCTCGAAGCCTTCCCTTCTCCAGGATGCAGAGCCCCAACTCTCTCAGCCTGTCCTCATAGGAGAGCTGCTGCAGCCCTCTAATCATCTTCGTGGCCTCCTCTGGACCCACTCCAACACTTCCATGTCCTTCCTGTGCTGGGGGCTCCAGAACTGCACACAGTACTGCAGGTGGGATCTGACGAGAGCAGTGTAAAGGGGCAGAATCCCCTCCCTTGCCCTGCTGGCCACACTGCTCTTGATGCAGCCCAGGACTCGGTTGCTGTCTGGGCTGCATGCGCACACCTTGTTCATAAAGATACTTTAATGAAGGAGAGATGGGAAATAGTCTCTTCAAAATAAACACATTAACACCTCCTTCTTACAAAATAAACTGGGATAATCTTCTGCATGTTACAAAACTAGAAAAGAGATCTTTACCTTTTTAAGTAGGCACTGTTGCTTAGCAACATGAGCTGATACTGCCTTCAGTGAGTGCCACAGATGTTGTGACTCAACACAAACATTTGTCATTTTCACAAGAATCTTTCATCTTGGGTAATGGTCCAGGATGATTGTTTTGCAGGAAAACACTCATTCATGCATGAAATAAAAAATAATTTTATGCTGCCAATAGTCACCAGATTTTTACACACAAACCAGCCTTGACTTCCAAAGAGCCTATCAACTGCTGTAGCTACCAAAATATAACCCTAAACATCCGGGGATACAGCTTTCATCAAGTCCTCTTTTATACATGCAGTTAATGGTTTATGGTAAAATCTTCCTGGTTTGGCCATCTGAGGGGAAAACTGGGGGAAAAAAAAAAAAAAAAAGTATTACTGGAGGACTTTCAGAGCATCTATTGGGTGGAGATAAAATGTGCTGATTTTAAATCAAAACTATGCAGGTAGGGTGTGAAAGCCACTGGAGAAGCAGGGAGAATAATGATGAGCTAAAATCCAAAGCAAAAATACCCAGGGAACAAACAGACAGATAGAAGAAAGAGACTACTCAATAGCAAATTATTTAGTGCTGAAAAACAGGCAGCAGCGCAAATTGTCATTCTCTTGTAGAACAGAATGCAGGAAAAGAGACCCAGATCAATACTTGTCACTTGCTGCAAATAGCTGTCATGTGGACACTAACAGCAAAAGCCCCTCAGCACTGGAGCCTGCACTACAGTTCATGCTTCAAAAATTCCCCTGGGCTTCAGGGCTTCACCTTTCCCCTTCCTGTGCTCTCTGCTCACACCTGGAATGTGTGGTGGGGAAAAGGGAGGAAGGCAGGGAAATGGAACCCTTCTGGAGTTTGACACTTGGAGGGAAAATCCTGCCTGACGAATGTGGTAGCTTTTTATGATGGGGTCACAGCATGGGCAGATACGGAAGGAGCAACTGACATCATCTTCCTGAACATCTTCCCAGTGCAATGTGTTCAGTGCTGTCCTGCATGGCAACTTGGTCTCTGAATTGGAAGGACACGGGTGTGATGGATGGACCACTCAGTGGACAAGGCATTATATTGCCTTATCCTATTTCCTATTTTTTTCACCTCTTAAATCAAAACAAGTTTGTCATATTAGGAAAGCTGAGACCCTTGCAAATTTTTATTCCTCACTGTGGATATTTGGGGCGGGGGGGCAGGGCCAGAAGTAGGCAAAGAGTTTGGAGAAGCAGAGAAGGAACCTTGTATTGTCAATTTGGAGAGCATTTACATATCCTCCAGACAAGGCTGGCCAGCACAGCTCCCATGAATTGCCACTTAGTGATGGTACAGTTTTTATCAATCTTCACTGGTCATGCTCTGGCTTCCAGGCATTTAAAGGAGATTAAATCTTGATGTCAAGCATCAGAGCCAGTTGTTTGGATACTGCTTAATATCTGACTGAGCAGTCAACAGCCCTTATACAGGGCTTACATTTTACATTATTACAACTGGCAGGTCCTTTTTAAAATTAAACAGAGACACTTAAACTTCTTTGGCTGAGCAGAGGTTAGAGGCAAATTCTGGTATTGATTACAAAGATGCAGCACAGTCATTGACGTAATATGGATGGATTCATTACATTTATTATTATTAATTCTAATATTAATAACCAGGCAAAAAAAACCTATGAAAAATATTTATTAGTATTAAATCTCTCCAGAAAACTTATTTTTAAGGTTCGGATGCATGGTTGTGGGTATTTACACAGGGAATAGGCAGTTTAAAGAGTTAAGCAAAACTAGCAAAATACAAACATTGAGCATTTGGAAAGAGGCTCTTGCAGTGCAATATGCTGCTTGCCCTCTAAGGGAACTCGAGAGGCTCCTCTCTGCTAAGGCAGAAGGCACAATCAGTTACAGAATAGACAGAACCAAAGCAAAAGCTTTAATTACAAAGAGGCTTTTAAAAATATTTAGTCACAGAATAGTATCTCTGGATTTCCAGGACTGCATTACAGTTCCAGAGAGTACCCGAAACACTTGGAGGGTTGCTGGTGGTGGTAGGATACCTGTTGGAGGCTTTTGGAGTTTCCCCAGGACTCTGGCAGGGTGCTGGGGTTGGCATGGTCTCTGACCTGGTCTTCCTGGGTGGACAGCATCCTTTCCAGGGCTCCAGACTTTGCATGGAGGTTCACAGGTGTGCAGGCAAAGATGGTGTCTTGCTGGTGGCAGTAACCTGCTCCCTCTCACCACACAAACTGTGGTGGGCTGTCTAAGCAAGCTCTCAGACTAGGAGCAGCGTTATCACTTTCAATTCACACTAGGCTGGCCATGGGTTTCAGGCTGCTTTTGGCAATGACTTTGGCAATAATTCTTGCCTGCTGNTCAGGTTAAATTCTTCCTGTAGAGAAGAGGAGTGAGAGAGACCTGTAAAAGCAGTGCCTCCATGACCAGCAGTGCGTCCTGACTCGCAGGAGTTTGAGGGAGCACAAAATGCTCTCCTACTCCTGTGCTCTCTTCCAAATACAGACATGCCTTTGCTGCAGCCTACCAAAGTAGGGCCTAAATATGCAGGGTAACAAGCACCCAGGAAAATTTCCAGTGTGTGTTCCCATGAGAATCAACAGATGAGGATGTTAGCTCCCGACTACACTGAGTTTTCCACTTGTCGTAGTGTTTTTGTATAAGAGTGCAACAGACTGAGATCATTTCACTTTACCTTTTTCTAAAGAAAAAGGGCAGTAAAAGAATAATACTCTTGGTGAATTGGAGATGAAATGCAGAAAGGCTGTGTTCTAAAATGTGCAGGAAAAGATATGGNCAAGTGGTCTGAAGCAGAGCGAAGCATGGCAACAGCATGGCAAAGCAGAGCACATTGCTTACAACTTCACTCCTATTTTATCAATTGCCTGAGTCTGATGGCTCCATTTGGCCATGGAGATTAGTCAATCAAAATGACACTTTGCCAAANAATTAAGTCCCAAATGGGCCAGATTCACTGTGGCCTGCAGCATTGAAGGCCACAGCCTACAGGGTATGCTTACATAGTTACCGAGTTACCCAGGTAAGAATCCATCTGGAGAGCTGAAATGGCAGGGAAAAAAAGAGAGCAAATTGATCTTGCTGCTTACATTTTAAGTGCAGGATTTATGGAATTGAATAACAAAATCACAACATCTTGGGGGTGACTAGTTTGTCCCTTGGGATGGATCTTGGTCCCTGTGGTTTTCTTGGGAAATCTGAGATAACCTGGAACCCCTCAAACTACATTACTCTAGAGTGGAAGGACTTTAGAAAAGAGCGTGCCAAAAAATATTTAGTTTGGGGGACCTTCAGTAACTCACTAACAGCATCACAACCAAGAAGTAAGCATGTGCATTGTGTCAGGGATCAGCTGGGGCAAATATCAAAATAGGAAAACAGCTGCTGGCAAAAGGTCCATGTAGCTGACAGTAGCCAAAACACAGATGCCTAGAGAGCATATAGCCTGCCAGCCTCCAACACCTCATGCCTCAGGCATTTCCTGAGCCAGAGGACATCTGTTGTGTTTAATAGCTGCACACAGACATCTCCTCCTCAAATTTGTCCAGTTTCCTCTTACATGATGAGAATATTTTGCACCTGCAACATCCTATGGCATGTCCAAGACTTTAACAGATGCAAACAAAGAACTACTTTCATTCTCTACGGATCAATTACCTGTTGGCTTCATTTGATGTCCCCTAATTATTTTAGTTTTTTTGAACTAGTAGTCATGGTAAACATTCATTCCCTTCATCCTTTAAGATATCCATTCAGTGACCTTGATCCTATCCATCATATCCTATTTCATGTACCTCTTTTCTAGATGAAACATCCAAGTCCACACTGTGATTCCTGACAGAATCTGTCCTTGAACTGTTTCTGGTGCCTCCAGCATCATGCCCTGATAGATCACCCCATATACTTGTAGGGCCCAAGGGAGGATTTCTTGTAGAAAAGCTGTGTTGATTCTTTCCTAATGGCACATTATCTACCTGCTCACTATATGTATCTTTCTGATAGTCTTCAATTTACCCTCCATCTTCACAGGACCATACTTGACAAGGGGGCAATGAGTTTAAACTGGCAGAGGGGAGATTTAGACTGGATGTTAGGAGGAAGTTCTTTACAGTGAGGGTGGTGAGACACTGAAACAGGTTGCCCAGGGAGGTTGTGGCTGCTCTCTCCCTGGAGGTGTTCAAGGCCAGGTTGGACGAGGCCTTGAGTGACCTGTACTAGTGGGAGGTGTCCCTGCCTATGGCAGGGGGTTGGAACTAGATGATCTCTGAGGTCCCTTCCATTCTATGACTCATGCAGAAGAAAAAATCTTTTTAGCAAGAAATTACACATTACACCATTTGCAGTTCAGCTTTCAGCACTGACTTCCTTTGCTCTCTTTGATTAATGTTTTGATGCAATTTTCCCTTGTTTTTCCTAATTTTTTTTTTTTTTTTTTTTTTTTTTTTTGGCAAGGGAAGGCTGCTTTATCATGCTCTCAGACTTAAGTTGCTAGAGGTTTGTGAACTCCAAAATTCAGGCCTTCCCATGCCTTCACTGATTTGCTTTAGAAAAAAGTAAACCAGTGCTGAGGAATCAGACACCACTCCAATATGAAGACAGGCCAGTCTTGGTGTTATGGAATGCTTTTCCCTTTCATATGGTTAACAACAGACAACTCTAATAGGCTGTGGAAAACAGCATTTGCTTTTTTGTCTGAGATATTGCTTGGCATGGAGCCCCCTGCACTTTGCTGTTGGACCCTAAAGTTGAGCAGAACAGTATTGCAAGGCTTCTGAGGTGGGAGGGAGAAAGGCCCTCCTGTAGGTCCCCTTCAGATACTGTAAGGCTACTACAAGGTCTCCTCAAAGCCTTCAGGCTGCAGAGCCCCAACTCTTGTAGCCTGTCCCTATAGAAGAGCTGCTTCAGCCCTCTGAGGATCTTCGTGGCCTCCTCTGGACCCGCTCCAACACTTCCATGTCCTTCCTGTGCTGGGGGCTCCAGAACTGCACACAGGACTCCAGGTGGGGTCTGACGAGAGCAGAGTAAAGGGGCAGAATCCCCTCCCTTGCCCTGCTGGCCACGCTGCTCTTGATGCAGCCCAGGACTCGGTTGCTGTCTGGGCTGCACTTGCACTTCAGGCTCATGTTGAGCTTTTCATCAACCCAGACCCCAAGGTCCTTTTCCTCAGGGCTGCTCTCAGCCACTCACCACCCAGCCTGGATTTGTGCTTGGGATTGTGCCTACCCAGGTGCAGGACCTTGCACTTAGCCTTGTTGAATTTCATGAAGTTGGCCTGGGCACACCTCTCCAGCTTGTCCAGTTCTCTCTGGATGGCATCTTCTTCCTGGTGCCTCTGGTTCTCTCTTTGGTGCCTGTTTAGTGACTTCATGATGTCTTAATTTGACATATCTATGGCCAGCTGGACTGTTGCACTCATAATATTTTTTAAAGTTTGCATTAGCAAAGTCTACTTGGAAAAGATTTCCACTAATCAGTTTAAATCTCAGACACGCTTCTATGATCATCCAGTGAACAAGGGAAAATTGACCTGATGTTTCTGTCCAGTTTTGAAAGAAGACAAAACCAGAGGGAAAACTTGCTCTGAGCCGTCCAGCTGTATGGCAGGAGTGTGTGAAAATAAACATTGCTCAGCAGTTTTACAGAGAAAACTGATTTAATTTGCTTAGTAGTATTCAGGAATGCTGTTCAGTTAAATGTATTTCTGCTAAGCTAAGTTTGAAGTCTGATGTCTACTGCCTGGCAGTAACTCGAACGTATTATTATTAATGATGACCTTTAACGGTCCTCAAAAGGGCATGAATTTGGCTCCACACTGACACCTGCACCTTGGTAAAGCTGAACAGATGGTGTTGCAGGAAAATAATGCCAAAGGAAGAATAGACAATCATTCTCATCTCAGCCCCAGTTTCCTTTGCCCAGAAAACTTCCCCTTCTTGTCCTAGTTTTTGAAATTCCATCTTTCAACTCTGCCCTCACTTTCCAGACACCCTCCATATAATACATGTCATTTTCTCTGTCACAGTGCCAGAGTGATAAACACCTCTTAGCTTTGCCAAATCTCAGCCTCACCAGGCTACAAGCTCCAAAAGATCATAGAATCATTAAGGGTGGAAAAGATCTCTAAGATCACCTACCATCAATCCAACACCACCAGGGCCATTACATCTTGTCCCAAAGTGCCAGTCCTACACGTTTTTTTAAACACCTCCAGAGATGGTGACTCTACCACTCTACCACTTCCTTGGGCAGCATGTTCCAGTGCCTGACCACTCTTTCAGTAAAGAAATTTTTCCTAATGTCCAATCAAAACTTCCCCTGGCGCAACTTGAGGCCATTTCCTCTTGTCCTACTGCTAGTTACCTGGGAGAACAGACCAACACCCATCTCACTACTACCTCCTTTCAGGTAGTGGTAAAGACCAATGAGGTCTCCTCTCAGCCTTCTCTTTTCAAGACTAAACAACCCCAGTTTGCTCAGCTGCTCCTCATAAAAATTGTTCTCTAGAACCTTCAGCAGCTTTACTGCCCTTCTCTGGACCCAATCCAGCAACTCAATGTCTTTTAGAGTAAGGGGGAAAATAGTCACTCTGATAGATCTGAGCATTCCCCTTTTCTCATGGAGTCAGAGATGTTCAGACTCGTGCAATAGAGCTAAATTTGGGTAAATTTTAACTTGAAGATTGATAAGACACTTCCCTTTCCCAGAGCTGACCTCCTGGAAGGCTCACACTTTCACTCCTGAAGGCCTTAGTGGTGATGAAGAGCAATGAACAATTTTCAAAGGAAGTCACCTGGATTTTACCATGAGCAAAATGACATTTTATCCTGGATCTACAGAACCAGATGAACCATTTCAACTAACATTTTCAAAGCTCATCATGGGAAGTTTCAGCACAAATAGCTGAAGCGACAAAATTATGCAAAACTGAGGGCAGGCTACTTTTCTAGGAAACACTGAGGAAGAGGAGTCACACACCAACTCTGTCAGAGAACTCTTCCCCTTTAAAATAGCACTGGCAGCTGCAAATGGCAGTCCAAATGGTTACTGTACTTCTTTTGAATGAGAGTTTGGACCTGCTTCAAGCCTAGCGCTAAAATTAGGTCTTCACTAGCTTTGCAATTTTCCAATTCAAAGGCTAGAAGTTGTCAGAAATAAAGTAACCCTCTACCAAAGATCTTCAACAGAAGCCACTTTGCATTTTGTAGTGAGTTAGATGAGCATAGCCCAAAAAGGGAAAAATACTGCACTTCTTATTGATCTCCTGCCACAAACTAGGAAAATAAAGCTCCATTTTTTAGGAAAACCAAGGGAATGAGAAAGATGAATACAGAGCTTTGGCTATAACCAGAGAATATAGTAACTTAGATGTGCCTTTTCTAAGGGGGGGCTCTCCAGAACATGAATTACTCCAAAGACATAAATAACACACCAGCCTAACGTGATGCAGCCTTGCTTTCTTTGATGAGATCACCACAGGCTATTGCAGAGCACAGGTGTCGGTGCTTCAGCCCAGATTTTATGGTTCAAGAATCAACAGTGCTTTCACTCAGGAAATTTATAGTCTTTGCCAACTGCAGCTGGAGCAAAGACACATCAATCACATGTTGCAACCTTTCCAGCAAACTCAGCTCCACTTGCACCATTGCAGTTTCTTTTCCAGTTGTGTCAGTTTGCAAGCAGACATAGGAAAAAGGGTAAAAGTCAAAACAGGCAAGCTGTATCAATAAGTTAAATTCAAATCTTCTTGAAACAGTGGCAGTCTCACAGTACCAACTGGGATCATAGAAGATTATATACCTAAAAATGTTTGGCTTAGAAAAATTATATTTATTCATTTTGCACCAGTACCCTCCAGGGTGTTTTAGAACATTCCAATGGCAGCACTGCAGAAGTAAGTGCTCTACCCTTTCAGTCATGACACTTTTCACATCAAATATGTTAGCTTCCCTTTAAATCAATGCACAGGCCCTCCTGAAACTTTTATACATCTGCTTGTTGCATTCTACTTTTTCTGTTACTGACTGTGACAGTTTAGAACTAACACTTTACCTAGTTCCTAACTGCAAACAAGAATAGGAACTTTACAGAGACTTTGAGGAAAAGGTAAATGAAGTTAGGGATAGGATACAGAATAATAATAACTGATAAGTTTATATCATCCCACTTGTTTGCTGGATAGTTTAATACTTGGTAGCACAGATTTGCTTTTCCCCTTTTCTTTTTGCTTTCTGCAGCTTTGCCTGCTTGCATGGCTCCCTTATCTCCCTTCTGACCTTCTGCTAGCTCACACATTGTATCTGTGAGGCACCAGGAAGGGATGCTCTCTGGGCCAAATCATCTTACTGTCCCATGTGTGACATATAATGTCATCAATAATGAACTGCTTCGTGTCTTTCTCTGGCATTGAGCAAATTCCAGTTACTGATTATGTTTCAGGGTGAAGAAGAACCACATGAGGAAGAGAAAATTTTAAAGAGACAGATAGGCAAGGTCATAATCTATAACATTTTTTCCCTTTTTAAAAATACTGTTATCTACCTACCTGATATGCTGATAGGCTCATTCACTGCCCTACAAGAGAAGGTTTACAATTATTTAATCTTTCCTGGTTTTACCAGGAGTTAATCAATTAGTGCAAATGATGATGCATGCTCATTAGTTACCAATATATTGCTTTATTTCTTGGTAGCAAATTAAGGCTTTATAGTGAGGTTTGTACAGTACAGACCAATTTAAACATTAGAAACCTTAAAAACCATGTAGCACTATTCACTCAATTTAGCATAACCAGAAAAGTATCTCTCTTTCTATTTTTTGTAATAAACAGTTAAATGTAACTACTGAGGCCTTATATTTCATGAGTGCAAATGGCTTGAAATTCCACCATCCTCAGGAAAGGGCTTAATATTTTACTATTCTTGGGGCCATTTGAGATAAAGGATAATCAGAGAGCATAGCTGCCTCAGATAAAATATACTGTATTACTTGCTGGAGAAGAATCTCCAGTTTTAAAAACACAGGAACGTGATATTAACTGGCCAAAGGATGGTAATAGTAGCAATGACAAATTTATTTCCCATGGCTCTCTTTGCTTTATGGCTCTCCTTGCTTTCTGATTTATAATGCAGAGCTGATGACATCCTGTATGTTAAGCAACTCAAAATCAGAGAACACACATAAGTTACAGGAATTTTTGCAGCATCAGAATGAGTTCCCTCTGAAGGGACATGTCCAAACCATTGTTTCCTCAGCCATTGTGTATTTTCCTCAAGCATATGGATTTTCAATTCATATAATTGATTTTATTAGTGTTGTCTGGAGATGATGGAGCTACTGCTTATGAAAGCCAGGCTTGCCTTCTTATGTTCTCTACCAAGACATTTATACTTTTTGAGCTGAATGTATGAATTCATCTGTCAGTCAGGTGCAGAGGGTATGCTTGAAAATATCACCATCCCTAATGTGTCTGGCTTTCAGATCTGACCATTACATGCAAAAATGCAGAGAAACAGCTGCCAGAAAATGGTGAAGAAAGTAATCATGAAATGGCCCCACGCCCTAAGGAAGGAGGCAGTGATGGGGGAACCTCCAAACCACTAGGTGACCATGAGAGTACAGAGAGGTCCCAGTGTCATAGGGCAACATTGGCATTTTAATTCCTGTGGAACAGCAGCTGTTTCTCCAGACTAAGGGAACACAAGCAGACAAGGTTTCACAAAGTCTAAGTCTAATGTGAATAACACTCTAAAGCCCTCTGTCCCCAGGGGAGTTATTGAGCATCAGGCTGACATCTCTGAAGTCTCAGGATCAGCCATCTAGCCCTTAAACAGGAAGGCCACAGGAAAGGGTCAGGTTTCTATGAGTATGAAAGCACATACTGAATTTAGCTTGATGCACATGTCTGGTTTGCTCGAGGAGTGTCAGCTGCAATGATGAGATAGAGTGAAGGAACAAAGACAGAGTTTCTGGCAACAGTCCCAACAGCACAGCGGTTGGGACTGCTCTGTGCAAGCTGCTTCACTACACCTCAAGAGAGTCCCCAGTGTACTATAGTGCTATCTCAGCTTGTTTCAGGATTACAGTAGCTTCTCGGGATGATTTGCTGGCTTTTCCCTTTGCCAGGTCACCAATATCTCATCTGTTTTCCTTCACTCAGGTGAATATGTCATTGCATAGTAGAAGTCCCTGTCTACTAGCAGAGAGTGATACTACACATGCAGGAGAGGATGGATTTCTAAATGAAGGCAAGTAGTGATGACCTGGAGACGGGCTTTCTGAGAGAATTCATGCATGAGCGCAATCTCCAGATTCATTCCACGGAGTGCTCAGCAATAGCCAGTAGGTCTTATTCTGCCTCAGTCAAGTACATTTAAGAACATTACCCAGTATTTCTTAAGGGACTACAATGGATGACTACCAAAGGAAAACTACTGGGAGACAAGGGGATGCTGTATCAGCCATACTGGAAGAAGCTGGAGAACACAGACACATATTGCATAGTCAGCTTCATGAACACAGCTGGAATTCAGATGTATTTGACACAGTTTAGCAGCATTTCCAAAGGAGGGATTATGTGCTATTTCCTTTGGAGGTAGCTACTATAACCTGGGACAAGGTCATGGCTATTATGAAAATGCACCCCACTGGGGATGTTGAGCGCTCATTGCTTTTGCATTAAGGTAGCTTCTCCATGGAGACCTACTGCACCTTAAAAAGTGATCATACAGAAAGCAAACAAATTAGTCCTCTAGAAACCCCCTTCACCCACAACATGAAAGGAAAGCTGACTCCTGTGAGCTATAGAAAAGACAGCACTACTGAGTATGGGAGCACATGTTTATATGTCAGTGGTTTTAATACTGCATTGTAATGATAGGTGCAGGGTGTCCTTTCAGAAGAAGGCAGGGTTGGTGTGCTCTATAATACAGCGTTTGCAATGCCGCTTAACAAATCGCAGAGCGTCCACAGAGACATCGCAGTCCTGCACGTTCAACATCTGCAGGTCAAAACAGTTGGCAGCTACAATCTGCAGGCCCTGCCCAGTGATGCTCTCACACGATTTCAGGCTCAGGCGCTTCAGGTTGAAGCAGTTGAGGGCTAGAAACTCGAGGCCGGTGTCTGAGACCAGAGGGCACTTGCCAATATCCAGCGATTTGAGTTTTGTGCAATTTTTGGCGAGGTACTCCACACCATGGTCCGTGATGCCCTCGCAGCCCCGCGCATTGAGGTAGCGCAGCTTGCTGCAGTATTTGGCTATGTAACGGATGCCCACGTCTGTGATGCGGCCACAGTGAGCAATGCTAAGGTATCGGAGACGCGACTCCAGCTTGGCAATCTCCCGCATGCCAAAGTCACTGACAAAGCGACAGTCACTCACGCTCAATTCCTTAATGGATGTACAGTAAATCATCAGGTAGCGGAGACCCTCGTCGGTGATGCGGACACAGCGGCGCAGGTACAGGTGGGTCAGCTGAGTGCAGTGAGCGGCGATGGTGTGCAGTCCTTCATCCTCGAGAACGAAGCAGTCTGTCATGTCCAAGTAGCGAATGGAGATTTGCTTCCCATGTAAGGGAGACAGCTTGATGGAGGCTTCACGAGTCAAACTGATGCACGTTACTTTGGAGCAGCCTATGTGGAAAAACACAGTGAATTTAAGCAAGCAGTGAAAGCAGTTCACACAGCAAGACTAGAAATGCAGGCGTGAAATTGTGTGCTGAATGTGATGGAGGTATCTTCATGCTGCAAGCGCAGAATCATCCTGATTAGTCTGGATTTGTTGTGATGCATCTCTACATCGGAGGAAATAATGAACTACACTGAAGTCAGAGAGGTTAATTTGAGATTCTGAGCACCAGCAAAGCAACAGAGCAGTTTTGTCCATGTCCAAATGTAGAACAATGGTCCCAGGTTTATCTAGGGACAGCCTACAACCTGTAACTACAACACAAGTCCAGTGACAGTCTGAGAAAATGCATGACAACCAATGCAGCATTTTAATCAGGAGCAGTCTCATGGTTGACTGGCTGAGTTTGTAACCAAACATCAGAGGCTTTTTTACATTCAACCAACATTATTGAAGAGACAAACCCCACCCACCCTCCAAGAAGCATTTGGAGAGCAGATGTGAATCCAGCCTCTAGCCTGCAATATGAGAGGGACACAAAACCTAAGGAGAATGGGGAGAGTCAGCAGGAGCCAACAGACTGGCAACCGTGTGGGAAGACATGAACAGATGCAGAAAAGTACTGTTTCAAGTGAGAAAGTCTGGCCATAAATGGACATAACTAGCCTAGAAGAGAAACACCGGACCTTGCAAGGAAAGATAAAGAGCTAGATTAAAGGGAAAAACATGTTCACAGGATCCCCTATTTTTAACCTCCACTCTGTGCATGGTGGTGAATGAAAGCTTTCTTTGGAAAGTGCTGTTTCTGCTCTACTGTAAACTGGCAGCCTCAAGCTCCTGAAGGGAAATTCTTAGCTCTGCCAAGTTCAGCTAGGCACATTACATTGGCATACCTAGGAACAGCTGCAAGGAGTAAGGGAGGATTTACCTGCTAGAGACCAAGGTCCAACAATTTTAGCCATAAATGTCTACTCAGACAATCCCTGCAGGCTATGCCTAAAGAGACGGCCTCAGACAGGAAGCAAAAATCTTTTCTGTATTGGTAAACACTGGCCAGCAGGGACAAAGTGACCCATGAAAAGCCAGAAAAGTTAGGATGATGGCCTTAGGGCTCCATGTATCAGAAATGCTGACAGATCTTGCAGTCTGGAAATAAAGAGCATGACAGCGTGTGGAGACTGACGCAAAAATGAGACCATGTCAAAAGTGAATGACCCAAACCTATACCACTTGAAACAACAGCTTCTCATTCAGAGGCTTAGTGGAAGGTATGAGTATACTTCAGCTCTTAAAAACAACAAAAAGATGAAAAAAAAATCTGCAGATAATCCAGAGGGATCACAAAAATGCTGTTAAGGAGCGTGAGATATGGACTTGAAACAGTTTGCCCCCCGCAATTAGATTTTTACATTCATAATCTGATTTTGCAGATGGATCTTTAATTTAGGCTTCAAATTTATTTGAACAGATTCAAAATTTACCTTAGTCCTCACACAATGAAAACAGGCAAATTGTCCACAGGTCATGCAGAATCTCTGGGACCTTGAAGCAAAGTAGTTTGCTCAACGAATAACATCTTCATAAAACTGAATGCTGCTCTTTCCTCTTCAGACTGTGTTGCAGATCCATCCATGTTAAGGTGCAATCTTTGGAAATACATTTGCCTTCAAATAAGTACTATACATATGCCCAATAATGCAAAGCAAATTTTCTAAAGGGAAGCAGTACAGTGCTAATGGTATAAAAATTTCACCTCTAATACGTTGTTTGGAATGGGTGATATAAAATGCACCACAGGAGTTCCCATCCCTGAGCTGGGTTTCCACAGAAGAAGATAGCACCTAGGCAGATTTTGCTGGTCTTGATTTGGTTGTCACTACTGCATTTGCCTGAGGAGGTTACTGGATTAAGAAATTAGTCTGGTTATTTTGCATGATAACCATAATTTGATTTTAAAATCTAGCTAACTGAGAATGAGGATTCCACAAGGCCAAGGAGAATGTTCCGTCAAGAAGGGAGAATGCTTTAATAACCACAATCAGGAAGCGAATGGGTCAGAAGTCTCACAGGAGGGTTGGAGTCACACGCATTAGTGTGTGATCACTGTTTTGACAAGCTCAGCATCACCTAGTCTAGTTACTTTGGCTACAGTGTAAAATATTTAATGGGAAGCATATTCCAAATGGTTTCACCAGAAAGAGTCCATGTTGGATATAGAACTGTCTGGATCCTAGGCAAAAGGATAGGTTCCTGGGTCTGCAAAATTTCTTGTCCTAAATAATAAAAAATGTAAACCCCAAAGCTCTTTCAGCAGGATTTTCTGTAAAGTAAGTCTAGCTGATTTTTTAAAGGGAGGAGAAGCTTACAACAGTTTGAAAAAAAATATTGGCTAGTGTGTTAGATAATAACTTGCAGTCAAGCTGAACCAACTTCTAGAGATACCTCAGACCTGCTCACAAAGTGGATGCTGAAAGTGACAGAACTTACATTGTGGAAAACTCTTACAGTTAATACAAACATCTGGTTTTAAGATTTTGGTATGTTATTGCTGCCAAGTAACCATCCAAGGGGGAGAGTTTTTCAACTACATATACAACCATGAACTGTGAACACTTCCAAAACATCCTCCAAAATCACCCACATCAGAATGAAAAAAAAGTAGACTCAAAACAAGGCCCCCAGAGATAAATTATCCTCAATTCATATGCAGGCGCATGCAGTAAAAGATGTGTTTGAACCCAAAAGAGTTGATTTCTGAGCACTTTCAAACCCAGGATTTTTCCCTCACCTGCTCCAAAAACAAAGGACCACTAGAAAAATGTGAGATTAAAATTACCCTCCTGTCCTTTGAGGAGAAAAAAAATCAAGGATGGCAGGTATTTTACTGCCCTCTACACGCTTTGGATGAAACTGATGAGCTCCAAGGAACAGACAGCATCTGCTAGGTCTGAAAGTAACAGGCTTTGGGGAAACCAGAGATGACAACAGACTCCAAAAGAATCTATTTCAAAATGTGGCATCATCTTTTCATTTACTCTGCTTTTTAAAAAGTCATATCTATCAGTAGGATCAAAGCATTCTCAGCCACGTGCAAGCCCCTAAGTGCATCCAGAGTGTCAGCTAACAGACTGGTGTGCCAGTGCAGTTCACTCTCAGCTCACCAATGCTACTTGTCCTATCTCTTCAGGACTAGAACACTCACGCCACTCAACTCTCCATACCATCCCTGAGGGCATAGGAAGAAAAGCATAAATATGCCAGGGATAAAGTCAACCTTCAAAGTGACATGTAGGTATAAATCACACAGGGATAGACATTTTCTCCTGGTGTTGAAGATGCTTCAACCTCGAAGTGTGTCCAGAACTAAAGTCAGTATGTACCAACAATAAACAATCTACATGCAAGCTCATTGTGAATAGACTCCATGGGACAGGACTCTCCTATCACCTCGTGGTTTACAATTCTGATTTGTTGTTATTTATTTTGATAAATCAGTTTAAAAAAAGGGGGGGAGAAAAAAAGAACGCAATTCAGGCTTGACAAAAGCCCATTTATCTGGGTACCAGTGACTCACTGGCATCACATCCTGTCCTCTCTTTGTCCTGCTTATTGCCATTAGTAACTCTGCAATGGCAAACCTGGTCCAGCTGGTTAATAACAACATTAGACTGCTAACAAGGAGAAAAAAAATAAGTATCAAACACTAAATTTACTTCAGCACTGTTTGGCTACAATCTTTCCATTAAGGGCCAACCTATTTGCAGAGAGGAAATTCTGTGTGGCTGATCTTGAGAAAAATCATATTGTTTCCACAGAACAGGTCTTATGAAAATAGTTTAAAATATTTCTGCTGATCTAACTAGCTGCAGGGATACATTGTAACTGGGTGAAAGGAAAAGCATAAAGTCACTAAGCAAATATATACACTATTAAAAAATTTCAAGTAAAAAAAGCCAAGCTAGCCAGATGTGGTTAAAATAACAATAGAAACAAGAGGGCCTTGAAGTTTACCTAGGGATAACAACTGATACTGATACAACTGATACAACTTATGCCCACGCAAAGCCTAGCACTGATTCTGAGCTTCTTCTTAAGTCACATATAAAATAAAAAAATACATTTTTCTGAGGTAACTAACCTTCACCACATGAAGGCCTGTTCTCTCTGGTTCTCTTTGGCATTCTCTCTTGGATGCCAGCCATTTGAGACAGGTTGGAGGTGGTGAGTGGAACACAGCAAGAGTTTGCCCAGTAACCAGCCTTCACCACATAAAGGCTAGTTAGCATTGACTGCAATGTAAGCCTTTGCAAAGGTGCTTTGTGCATAAATCTGTGAGTACTCCTCATGCTATTTGAATGGACCATCTCTGCCAGCTTGTCTCTGTTGCAGGCAGCCTGACCACTTAAGAAGTTCCACTGACATTTGAGTTTGACAAGCATGTGCCAGTTGTGGGGCCATGGGTTTGACAAGCATGTGCAGTTATGGGGCCATGGGTTTGACAAGCATGTGCAGTTGTGGGGCCATGGGTTTGACAAGCATGTGCAGTTGTGGAGCCATGGGTTTGACAAGTATGTGCAGTTATGGGGCCATGGGTTTGACAAGTATGTGCCGTTGTGGGGCCATGGGTTTGAACAAGCACGTGTAGTTGTGGGGCCATGGGTTTGACAAGCGTGTGCAGTTGTGGGGCCACGGGTTTGACAAGCATGAGGCTTTTAGAATTAAAGGCATCTATATTGAAATATTTCATGTTACCTGACACATCCAGATGTTCCAGGTTTGGGCACAGTGACACAACATCAAAGATTGCCTCGTTGGAGATGTTGTAACAGCCAGACACCTCCAGCCTCCTCAGTTCTGGACAGCACTGGGCAATGGTGTAGAGTCCTCTGTCTGTGAGCCGCCTGCAGCCACTAACAATTACTGTCTCCAACATGAGACATACGTTGGGTGTATCCTGACAAAGCCTTCGTGTCAGCACTTTAAGAGCCCTGTCTACGTTGATTGTCTCACTGGTCAGGCGAATAGTCCTCCAAAGGCGGGGGTCCCAGGCAAGGTTATACCAGCGGCGGCACACATGGGCGCAGCGGCACAGCTGGTTGGTAGGCAGGAACGAGAATATCTGGATCACGGAGTGGTCAGGCAGCCGGTCTATGTTGGCCTGCTCCTTCTGCTGCTTGGATGCCAGCCGGATAAGAGGATGAGTGAGACGGGTTGGAGGTGGCGAGTGGACCATGGCAACAGTTTCCCCAGTGACTGAGGATGAAGATGTTGATGACTCTCTGCCATTTTGGAAACCAGGGGAGTTTGGTGGAAATATTAATGCTGGACTGGGTGTGCTGAGTGTCCGCATGCTCAGGTCGGAGTCTGAAAGACAAAACACAGAATTTCAGCAAGCAATGGGCAGATGCAGATCTTTGCACAGCACACCACCCTTCCAGTCCACTTGTTAGTGGAGCATGATGGGCTTTGGAATTTGTTGGGGGTTAAGCAGTCATTTTTACCAGAAAGAGTGAGGAAACACATATGTTAAGTATTTATCTTAGAGTACACTCTGAAAGCACTGCTCACCTTAGTGTTGGGCACATGACAAAGATGTGCTCCTATCTGTGCTAGCAAACCTATGCCAGCAAAGGTCTGAGCCCTGTAATGGAGGTGGCAGCAGAAGTCCTGGGATTTTAATACTTCATACCCTCAACTAAACACTGCAAGAAATGAGTACATTTGAGTCACAGGTTTTTTTGGACAGAGTAATTGCCCATAACCTCTGCATTATCTATACAGCTGTGAGCAGTTAGGGTAGGAATATGGTGGTCATTCACTCCTCAGCTCCTTCAGCCATTCAGTAGGAGGCCAAAGAAGAGCTCACAAGGCAAATGTTTCTTCCTTCACCACACTTCTGAAAAGCACAACCCTGTACACATATTTTCATGTGCCATTAAAGAAGTTAATTTTTCATTCTTGCAAACTGGGACTCAGCAGTTCAGTTAAGAGCTCAATGACTAGTTCTCGAAGGAAGGTTGGCTGTGTCTCCATCTGCAAGCAGAAAACGCTCCTTTCCAATGGACTAAAGTAAACTTCAGTTGGTGGGGAAAAAAGAAGTCCAGAAAACTAAGTGTCAAAGAAACAATTTAAACTGTTACAGAGCTGTTGCACAATCCTTTTCTCGGGATGACTGTCCCATTGGAAGCAGTCAACCTAAAAAAACCACAAAAAAACAACCCACAAATAAAATTTGCTACTTCTTTAACTTTCTTTATTTCACTTTACCATTCAAAAGCACTCACAAAAAAATAAAGGCCTCTATGAGATTATTTGAACTGTTCTTCCTCTGTGCTGACATTGCTGTCTATGAGTCATTGCCACTCTTCCTCCAAGCTCTCCAAGAAAAGCCAATAAAAGACTGGAAGACAACTAGGATATAATTTTGATAGTCAAGAAAACACCACTGGCAATACATTTAGAGACCTTGAGATGATTCCCAAGATGCTGCACAAGATGCAATCAGTATATGAGAGATGAATGCTGCTGCTGCTGAGAACATGCTTTCTGTCTTCTACCTCGCAGTAATAACTCAATAAAAATTCTTCATGAAGGAATGCACCATTCAGAGGTGAATACAGGGACCACAATTCAGTGCCCATTGGAATAACAAATAAAAAACCACAAGAACAGTGATTTTAGAGCACCAAGCTTTCCTCCACATCTTCTGTTACCACTTCAGTGTTCAGACATCCCGTGGAACTGTGCAAAGCCATTCCTTAAGTAACATCAAGTCTACAGCTCTGTGACTGTGACAGTGTAGATATAGACTAAGCAGTGTAGAGTCAAACAAAACCTGGATTTAGGCAGAGTTTTAAAATGTAGTACATTTTGTAGAGTACAATTTCATCAGTGTATTACACATTTTACTTAGCCCAGCACAGGCATGTTGTGATTTCACTAGCTACAACACCGCAACAGCAATCACAGGCCTTCATTTGCACAGTGAGAGGGGCAAGGAAAAAGGGCACAACTATTTAGCTGAAGAATCCCAGACATAAAGTCCAGCAGCCTGCTCAAGTTCACCCAGTTCAGTTGCAGAGAGATCAAAATCATCATCTCATATTGTGAAGGAAAAACCTACACTACTCAGCTTCTTCCCTCTTCTGCTTCTGTATCTCATTTTTACTTAGAAACTCAACTATTTCAGCAGCTGATAGGAAAAACATTTTTGTCAATGTTTCTGAATCTATGTTATAGCTACATGGACTTAACCCAGGAATTTGTGTATTTTTGAGTAAGAATTGCATCTTCACGCAGAGTGTGTTTTGCAGACACCCTGCTCCCTTTCACGACCTGGCAGCTATTTGAAATAATTGCATTGAGGAGTGTCATTTGGAAAATATCTGGTATATTCTGGCATTTTTTAAATCCGATTTGCAGCTGGAAAGAAAAAAAACCCAAGACACCAGCAGCAGCCAGGCTGCTGCAGACATGTACTCACTTCACAGACCACTTAGGCAACAGCCACCAGGATTAATTTTTGCAAGGACTTACCATATGCTTGACCTCTCTTATATTACCACCAAAACCAATGACAGTGTCTGAAGTTTAAAACATGTAGAAGATGTGACAAACTTGGAGCCTTCACATTTTCCTCCTTTCTTGGGATTTTAAGATAAGACAACTTCTAGTAGAGAAGTATACGCATTTTTTTCAACTGCTGGATGTGTCTTCCACTACTACATACATTTGCTCTTGCAAATTCCTCTCCTTTCCTTCTTTTTAATTTGCTTCAGGCTTTTTGTTTGGTTGTTTTCACAAACCAGCACAAAACAGGAATGTGGAATGAATTAAATAAAACCCACAGAACAAACATTTGTTTCTACAGCACAGAACAGATCGAACTAAAATCAAGTTTCGTTTTTTAACATCTGCTGTAAACAGTTTTTTGTATCACAGTATCACAGTATAAGCAAGGTTGGAAGAGACCTCAAAGATCATCAAGTCCAACCCATTACCACAGACCTCAAGACTAGACCATGGCACCAAGTGCCACGTCCAAACGTGCCTTGAACACCTCCAGGGACGGTGACTCCACCACCTCCCTGCGCAGCCCATTCCAGTGGGGAATGACTCTCTCGGTGAAGAACTTTCTCCTCACCTCGAGCCTAAACTTGCCCTGGCACAGCTTGAGACTGTGTCCTCTTGTTCTGGTGCTGGTTGCCTGAGAGAAGAAAGTAACCTCCTCCTGGCCACAACCACCCTTCAGGTAGTTGTAGACAGCAATAAGGTCTCCCCTGAGCCTCCTCTTCACCAGGCTAAATGTACTGTGGGAATGATTACCTTCTGCAATACATTCTCCCAGTATATTTTGAAAACACACATATTTAGTTATTGTTGGAAACACCTGAAAATCTCTGTAGGGTTACATTCTTCCCTACTCTTCATTCCTACTTAAGTATAAAACAACCAATTTAATTCTTTCCCCTTCTCTGGTGATTGAAGCACCAAACTAACACAGTTAAGTCTCCACCGCTTTTGATTCAAAAGTGGCATTGCTCCATCCCTCCTGGGCACTTTGCAAATAAGCAATACCTTAGACATTCTGGATGCATAGTGAATGACAAAAATGTGGGTTTTAATTTAGACCTAGAGCTAAAAGATGTTTGCCCTTCTGTTTTATGAGTATACTCCATGCTTGCTTCATGCTTTCTTAATTCTCTCATGAGTATAGCTGTTTCAGATGCACATTCTGTATTTCCTCTACCTTCAATCCTAAAGATGCATGATCTGAAACTTGCTCCCTCCACCTTTGTGGCATGGACTTCCAGATAGACACTTACACAGGCATATGCAGATATATTGTCTCTTCACCCCAAAGTATTTTGGAAAAAGACAGTAGTGTTGTCAATGTGTTCATAAACAACAGTTGAGAGCACGTTACTGGTCTGGTGAGCCCTTAATGCACTGTGTTCTCTGACAGGAATTTTGCTGATAGCTCAGCTAAACTCTGCACAGAGGTATTCCCACTTTCTATTTGCTGTACACCCCAAAGGGGAAAAGAAAACAATAGCAGGTGAGTCCAGGAGCTTCTTGCCAGTAAAAACTTGCAAAGCTCTTCACTAGCATTTAAAGCTTCAGCAGAACACCTGATCTACTGCACATTTCCCAGCCTTTTCAGAGTATTGTTGGAGAGGCTTCCTACAGCACTATGAATCTCTGAGTTTTCCTTTGGATTTTGTTCTTCACCATTTACTGAGTGCTGGCTAACAGGCTGAGCTGATCTAAGACAGGGCAACTTAACAACAGTGTGCTATTAATAAACATGACCCTGCAAGTGCAAATGAAGTTACTGTTTGCAGGACTTTACATATCTTTACACACACATGCTCTTTGCAAGCATTTATTTACCTGAGAAATCCAGTTGTTTACAATCCTGAAATGCAGCTTAACATTTTGATGATCTTAGAAAGTAAAGAAAAAATAAATTACAAAGCAGTCCTGTGTTTCTTTTCCTACAATGTCTTTTGCCCCTTTTCCTCCCCAATGACCAATCCTTTGTGCAAGATGGTTTTCATTAAATCTTTGCTCAGGCTCTGAAAATTGTTTGTTGATGTAAGAAAGAATTTCTTAACAATCTTTAAAGAAATCTCAAAAGATGCATGCCAGAAACAGAACTATAAAAGCTGACACAGAGGGAGAAAATGCACTGGAGGGAGTTTTCTTATTCCATTAGGGTTTTGTTCCCCATTTTCTTTCTCAATTAATATACATCTGGGGAAAAAAAGCCTTTGAATGTATATGATTTAAATCAAGATCTAGTCTCTGTTCCTGACAACAGTATGCAGTTTCTGATTTCAGAACCAGAGAGAAAAAAGAAGCAGCTGTATTTTTGCTATAACACAAAACACAGGACACAATGTCCAGACCCCAGCATGGGCTTTTTAATACTAAACCATAATCCATGCTTAAAGTGTCACTCCATTCATGACTCCATTCAACTGTATCTTTCACTACAGTATTGCAGGTGTGGGGATTTTTTTGTTTGTTTGGGTTTTTTTTTTGGGGGGGTTTGTGGGTTGGTTTTTTTTGTTTTGTTTTGTTTTGTTTGGTTTGGTTTGGTTTGGTTTGGTTTTTTTTTGTCAGAGTCAGTCCTATACTGAGCTCCTCAAGTCAACAGAATTCAAATGAAAATTTTGGTAAATATCAGTCGACGTTCATATCCTTATCTGACAACTAAAAAGAATCCTTCATGCTGATCTGCTGCCATCACTGACATTTTTAGCAAAACTAAGTCAGGAATTAAACCAAACTATGTTCAGACTCTGAAAAGTCAGTGTGGCTGACATTTTGTTAAAATGTTAAATGCAAAATAATGTGTGTGAGAAGCATTTATGGATAGCATAGAAACATCACTTAGCATCTCTAA
>WBNM01045778.1:55182-87661 GCA_013399055.1 Ramphastos sulfuratus
CCCCAGGAGGGGCTCCCAACCACCCTTCCAACTTCTCCCCACCCCTATACCTTACCCCAAGGTTTGCCTCATGCACAAGGTGAATTTTGGAGGATTGGCCAGGGGGGTTAGAAGGAAAGTGGTTAGAGAGATTAATCAGCAGAGAAGCCAGAAGATGCTAGACCGAGACGCTGTGCCCCACAGACACTGACTTGTCTTTGTTTTGAGTACTTTCTCCTAAACATCTCAGCAAGCCCGTGAGTGAAGTAGACATCACCATTGTTTTCCCTTCACAGCCTGTAATATAATTTTCTCCATTAAAATATTCCAATTAGCCTCAAACCAGCACATAATGCTATCACTATACTTACCAACAAAAGAATAAATTCAGCAAAGAGATGGCCAAAGCCAGTTCCCCAACAAATTGCCTTAGGGACCTTGGTGAGAGGAGCACTCTGGAGAGGCTGAACAAACAGAAATTTAGGTCTCCAAAGCAGAAACCCAGGACACCAGCACAGGACACCAGCAACTTATCCAACACCAAGGATTTTTCATAATAAGCATTTCAGGTTATAAGAGCCCTGGAGTGACGGCCTCTTCTGTTACAAGCACACATAATATTCCTACAATAATGCACTAAGCAAGCACATAGTGCTTATTCAGAACCACAAGGCTTAAAATTTTGTTTATGGGAAATTTGGGAGTTCAGATGGGAAAGAGACATGGCCACTGGCAGCTTTCGTCTGCTCAAAAATATAACTGGCTCAAGCCCAAGTGCGCTAAGTTACACAGATTCCTGACCACCAGTATGAAGTAGTCCCAGACTATGTCAAAACAGATGGTACCCGAAACTGTAAAAGCAGTGCATTAACCATCCTCTGAGAACCAGTCCTACTGTCTGAGGTCCCACTTGCTGTGTCTGTGACTTGAGATGTATAAATTGCAGATTGCCATTTATACACAATAGCATATGGTACTCTGACATTTGAGGAGTATCAGATGTACATACATGCCAGTAAATCAAGAATTCTGTACTTAGGGGAATCACAGAACCACACAATGTCAGGGGCTGGAAGGGGCTTTAAAAGATCATCCATTCCAACCCCCCTGCCAGAGCAGGATCACCTATACCAGATCACACAGGAATGCATCCAGGCAGGTTCTGAATATCTCCAGAGAGGGAGACTCCACAATTGCCCTGGGCAGCCTGTTCAAGTGTTCTGTCACCCTCACAGGGAAAAAATTCCTCCTCATATTTACATGGTACTTCCTGTGCCTCAACTTCCACCTATTGCCCCTTGTCTTGTCATTGGGCACCACTAAGAAGAGCCTGGCTCCATCCTCCTGGCACTCACCCTTTACATATTTATAAACATTGATGAGTTCACCTCTCAGTCTCCTCTTCTCCCAGCTAAAGAGCCCCAGCTCCCTCAGGCTCTCATCACAGGAGAGAGGTTTGATTCCCTTAGCCATCTTTGTGGCTCTGCGCTGGACTCTCTCAAGCAGTTCTATGTCCCTCTTGAACTGGGGTGGGTGGTGGGGGGTGGAGAGGCAGAACTGGACACAGTAGTCCAGATGTGGTCTCACCAGGGCAGAGTAGAGAGGCAAGAGAACCTCTCGACCTACTAGCTGCACCCCTTTTAATACATCCCAGAATGGCATTGGCCCTCCTGGCCACAAGAGCAAACTACTGGCTCATAGTCAACCTCCCATCCACTAGGACCCCCAAATCCTTTTCCCCTTCGCTGCATTCCAACAGGTCAGTCCCCAACCTACACTGATCCCTGGGGTTATTCTTTCCCAAGTGCAAGACTCTACACTTGCTCTTCTTGAATTACTTACATTTCTCTCTGCCCAACCCTCCAGCCTGTCCAAGTCTGGCTGAATGGCAGCACAGCCTTCTGGTGTGGCACCCACTCCACTCAGTATGGTATCATCAGCAAAGTGGCAACCAGCACCAGAACAAGAGGACACAGTCTCAAGCTGTGCCAGGGGAACTTTAGGCTTGAGGTGAGAAAGTTCTTCACTGAGAGAGTCATTCACCACTGGAATGGGCTGCCCAGGGAGGCGGTGGAGTCACCATCCCTGGAGGTGTTCAAGGTGGGTATGGACGTGGCACTTGGTGCCATGGTCTGGTCTCGAGGTCTGTGGTAATGGGTTGGACTTGATGATCTTTGAGGTCTCTTCCAACCTTGCTGATACTGTGATACTGTGATACTAAAATGGTACTCCAGTCTCAAGAATTCACAGACTACCTGACACTTTTCCTTGTAAGATCAACCTCAGAAGTGAAACTCACACTAAGCACAGTTGAAAGTTATGCACTGTTAAGCTGCAAAGAGAGAAAAGTCACATCCAAATGGTGTCCTACTATTGTATTTAAGCAGCAAAGTAATAAGGTTGTGTTTATGGGATGTGTGATTTGAAATAATATACATGTAATGAGCCTTGGGCTCCAAAAAAGCATTTAACACTGTGCTACAGTTCCACTAGCTACTGAAGTTTCAGGTGGACAAATTATAGTAATAGCTTAATCTTTTCCTTCCTAATTGTGTATGACTTCAAGCAAAAGACTAATACAAGAAAAGTGTAAAAATGTATTTCCAGCATTTTTTAGTATAATTTTGAAACATAGAGCATACCAATACAGAGAGATCATAAAGTCACATTTTAAAGCTTCTAATGAGGAGGTAAAAAGAATTTATGTTAGGAAGTGTTTTAGAAACTTATAGTGATTCCACATGTTTCAACTCACTGGATTTACAAGCAAAGCAGTTGATGATGCAGTGTCTGAATCATAGAATGAATCACAGAATAGTTTAGGTTGAAAAGAACCTTAGGGATCATCTACTCCAACCTTCCCACCATGGGCAGGGATGCCTCTCAACTAGACTTGGTTGCTCAAGGCTTCATCCAACCTGGCCTTGAACAGCTTCATGGAGGGGGCATCCATAACCTCTTGGGCAACCTATTCCAGAGTCTCACCACCCTGGTACTGAAGAACTTCCTCCTAAGAACCAGTCCAAACCTAATGTTCCTCAGCATAAAACCATTCCCCCTTATCCTATCACTAGACACCCTTAAGAAAAGTCCCTCTCTAGCCTTGCTGTAGGTTCCCTTCAGGTATTGGAAGGCAGCTCTTATGTCCCCCCAGAGTCTTCTCTTCTCCAGGCTGAACAACTCCAGCACCCTCAGCCCATCCTCATAGCAGAGGTGCTCCAGCCATTCTATCATCTTTGTGGCCCTCTTCTGGACTTGCTCTCACAGTTCCATGTTCTTATGATGTGGACACCAATATGATGCAATATTCAAGGTGGGATCTCAGGAGAACATGCTGAGCACAAGAATGCTGAGTACTCCCTGCTCTATGTGAAGTATCATTAACTATTAACTAAGTTCAGAACAGTCAGTGTCTCGCAGGGTCGCAATTCCACTCACCCCACATAAATCTGAAATGCTTCCAGGCTGGCTTGCTCTCTCTGTTCTATTTGTAGCAAAGAGACTTTTCTAACATCAGTAATTGTCTGGAAAATATTTCTCTCATTTCATTACACTTGTGCTGAATTTGTGAATATTTATATCCTATACCATGTACAGTAACATGACACTGCAAATGTGACACCATGAGAAATGCTGAACTAAGAAGTAAGATGAGATTGCAAACACAGGGCCATTAAATGACTATAATGCAGTTACAGTAACTGTTCATTTTAATTCCATTTACATAACTTGTGGGCCTTGTGCAAGGTGGTGATAATCCTGATATTATATGCAATTCAGGAAAAGAGTTGTGCAGGGTGATTCAAGAACTAGTACAAAATGATGAAGCTTTCACTACTTAATATCTTACCCAGTCTGGAGGACAGTGAAATGTGTTGCCAATTCTTGATCACTCTTTAGTTTGTGCAAATATGTGTCTGTATTACAAGGCATCTCTCTTGTTTAATTTGGATTGACTGTTTTGATATGTGGCATGGAAGGAAATGGAGGTGACAAAAGCATTACTTCTTCTGAATTAGGATGTTTTCAATGACAGGAGTGGTAGCTTGTGTTGTGCAGGACTAATAGAACACTGCAGTCCTTCTGTTTGAATCTCAGAGTTAAATTCTCCCAAGGAGCATCTCCATGAAACATTAAATGGGTCACTACCTGTTGAAATGTCTGTGTATCAGTCTGGAGGTGGAAACAAGCTATCAATGATCTGTCTCTTCACCAGACTTCTTTCCAGGTGGCTTTTGCAGTACTTTAATTCAGGCACTACAGCACCACACTGTGATCTAACTGCAAAAAAACAGCTCATACCTTAGAGAAAGATGTCAGTTCCCAGAGCCTGCATTAGCAGAGTGCAAGGTTGATGGACAGACTGCACAGTTCACATGGAATATTGTCTCTTACTGAACAAAAACCTGGTCTTAACCATCTTGCCTTTTTCAGGAAAACACCTGATAAGGTTTTGAATTTGCTGGAATCATAGAATCATAGAATGGTAAGGTTGGAAGGGACCTCAAAGATCATCTAGTTCCAACTCCCTGCCATAGGCAGGGACACCTCCCACTAGTACAGATCACTCAAGGCCTCATCCAACCTGGCCTTGAACACCTCCAGGGAGGGAGCAGCCATAACCTCCCTGGGCAACCTGTGCCAGTGTCTCACCACCCTCACTGCAAAGAACTTCCTCCTAACATCCAGTCTAAATCTTCCCTCTGCCAGTTTAAACCCATTGCCCCTCGTCCTGTCATTGCAAGACCTTATAAATAGTCCCTCCCCAGCCTTTCTGTAGGCTCCCTTCAGATACTGGAAGGCTACTCTAAGGTCTCCTTGAAGCCTTCTCTTCTCCAGGCTGAAGAGCCCCAACTCTCTCTCAGTCTGTCCTCATAGGAGAGCTGCTCCAGAATACCTTGCTGAAGTGATATCTGACTCATGAGGCTTTTATGAAGAATGGTCCCTGTTGACTTAGAAATCTCTATTTCATAAGCTCTGGAAAAAGACAAGCCTATATTTCCAAGTGATCTGCTATGTTAAAAAACAGCCAGAAGCTATCTGAAAACCACACGATAAGAACAGGCTTCAGAGGCGCACAGTGGCTTCGCTCCCAAGGGCTCATCATTAAGCATGGACACCACCTTTTCCTTCCTCCAAACAAAGGTAGGATGCCTGCTTGGGGACTGAGCCATGGTTCCTGCACACTCCACTCAATCAGTCACTTCTCTTCATTACTTTTTAGATCAACAGCATTCAGCAGTAACAGTGCTGAGTCTTTACTGAATATAATGACTTCCATGCAAGTGCAGCTGTATTTGGGGAACAATTTATGCAGAATAAGTTATTTTATCTGAGATTACATCTGGCAGAGCCTGCTCCTTTGGAAATTGCTTAAGTCTCTGTAACACAACAAAGTCTCATCTGTCTGCAGCACATTGCAGCAAGCTCACCATCCTTTCTGTAACCAGCTGTTTGATCCTTGAACAGACTGTAGATTTTTGTTTACAGAAAACCTCCAAAATGTCAAGAACACAAAGCAATCTCAACACACTTGAACTGCATTTAGCACCTTTGGTGTACACAAAGGTATGGGTGGAGGGTGTGCTTCTACACCCTGCCTGTGGAACATGAGATTACTGATGAATCATGGAATTGTAGAGTGGTTTAGGTTGGAAGGGACCTTAGAGATCATCTACTCCAATCTCCATGATGGCATGGCCAAACTTTGGCAAATGGTCTGAGTAACACCACCTTTTTAAAACAGGAATGTGAGTGAACCATTTCTCATGTGCATGTGTAAAAATTCATAAAACCAGAGGATGCTTTCCATAACTGCTCATGTTGAATGGAAAAAAAAAAACATCACCCTTCGTCAAGTCACCTTAAAGACAATCACCAGCCAGCCAGAGCAGCCTCCCAGACAGATGCCATGAGCCACCTGCTTTCAGGTAGGCTGCTGTGGCCCCAGGGTACATGTGAGCTCATAGGTGCTGTCTCACCAGTTATAAGTGACAGCACGGGGTGCCATGAGAGGGCACCCACAACTGCTGCAGAAACATTTAGGTTGGAAAAGTCCCTCAGGATCACCAAGTCCAACCCATACTCCTACTCTACAAGGTGCACCCTAAACCATATCCCCAAGCACCACATCCAAATGACTTTTAAACACATTCAGGGTTGGTGACTCAACCACCTCCCTGGACAGCCCATTCCAATGCCTGACCATGCTCTCTGTGATCTTTTTTCCCCTAATATCTAGTCTAAAGCTACCCAGTCACAGCTTGAAGCCATTCCCTCTTGTTCTATCACTATATAAAATCTTATCTTCTTTCAAAGACAAGCTGGACAGGATATCTCAGCCCCTCGGCTTCATGCTCCCCATCAGTACATTCACACTGACATTCTCCAGCTCCAGCACAGTCAGCCACAGCATGCAGCAGGGCTGAGCAGCTTGCTTCTATCACATCTTATTAGTCACTAATAATCATTAGCCTGAGAAGCAGCTCTCAGGTGGCAAGCATGGCCTTGTCAGAGTTTCATATTCCAGTACTGGACTATTAAAGGCAAGTAATGTTCATAGAGCTGCAGGAAGACTTCTTCACAGGTTGCCATGACCACATGGTGCCACCAACCTTACTATGCTAGCTATAACATTAAGATAATGCAGAAAATGACATTAAAAATCACATTAAGCAACACATCTAATATTTGGGCTCAACCTGCCATGCATTTTTCTCTCTCCTGAGGTCCCTCTACTACTCTGAGCCTTTAGATATGGCTGCTGAAAGGCAATTTGTTGTTTCTCCAGCACTAGCAGCAAAAGCCCATGCAGCCAGAGATGGTGTAACTTGTGCACCACCAGCCTGTCTGCCAGGCAGTAGTTGTGGCAGACAAAATCTGAATATGCAGACACAAAGTGCATTAGTTTAAAGGAAAAAAGGAAAAAAAAAAAAAAGGCATAAAAAGCAAAAAGGAAAAGCAAGACAAGTGCAGGTGCTTGGGAAGGAATCTAATGCGCAATAGAACACAAAATTATCAAACACCTCAAGTTAGAGATGCAAGCAGACTTGAAATAAAACTCTCTGGGGCATGCCACTGCACTATGCAGTTTGGAATCTCCAGCATTCTGCAAACAACTCTGACAACCCTAAGGGTGACTTTTGAAATAGTTAATTTATCCAAGCTGTGACATGCTGTGGCGATTCTGCTAGTAAATCAATAATCACAACAAAGTCTGTTCAAGGGGAAGACTTTTTAAGCTTTCACTCAGTAATTGTTTTGAAATCTTACTAGGAATGACTTGATGATACTTAAAGAAAGGAATCAAAGATGATGGAGTGGAGCGTCTCCCCTTATGACAAAAGGCTGAGGCAGCTGTGTCTCTTTAGCTTGGAGGAGACTGAAGGGTGACCTCATTAGTGTTTATAAATCTGTGAAAGGCCAGTGTTGGGAGGACAGAGCCAGGCTTTTTCTCAGTGGTGTCCAATGACAGGACAAGGGGCAACAGTTGCAAGCTGGACCATAGGAGGTTCCATGTGGAAATAAGGAAAAACTTTTTCACTATGAGGGTGACAGAACACTGGAACAGGCTGCCCAGAGAAAGTTGTGGAATCTCCTTCTCTGGAGACATTCAAAACCTGCCTGGATGTATTCCTGTAAGACCTACTCTAGGTGATCCTGCTCTGGCAGTGGGGTTGGACTAGATGATCTTTTGAGGTCCCTTCCAACCCCTCATGTTCTGTGATTCTGTGCGAAATTAACCAGCCTGCCTTAAAACATGGAGTTATCTACCGTCAGAGGCCTGTGGTGATGATGAAGTTTCTACCATCTCACCAATCAATACATGACACATTTTAGCTGTCTATATACTGTACTATTAACACACACACAGATTGTATATGAGCATTCCACCTGCAAACAACAAAATTTCACGTTGCACATCACAACAGAGATTTGCCATCCATAGGACGGTTTCTGTGTGCCTCCAAGTTCTCTCAGCCACAGTATCTTCAGCTCCTAGGACTCTGTAGAGAAACTCCCAGTGCTCACTCCTTTGTGCCACTGTCAGCACACACAGTACAGCACATCTAACAAGTAAACTTGGCAGAGGCTCAGAAAATACACAGCTTAACAACCAAGGGCCTTGTTGACTTGGACTTTTTATTTAACACAAATTTAGCCCTTGTCTCCTCTCTCTGTTTATAAGGCTTTGCAAGTATATACACTACAGCTCTTCAATTACGAGGACCCACATTTACAAGACCAATTATCCTTTGTTTGTTTAGAAAGGCTATTTTGTCTTTCTCTTGTCTTTTAAATGCCTCCCTGCCTTCTTTGCTCAAAACAAAGCAAAATGTTTGGATTTTAATTTGAGGGTGGGCTCCATGTGACATTCACTCAATGAGAGAAAATCTCTGCTACAACCACTGGATGGAGACAGAAGTGGGAAGAAAAGATTGAGCCTTGCTTCAGTTCAAGTGAAGGCTGGACAAGGAAATTGCTTGGAGGAACAGATAAAGTTTTTTGGGTTTTATCTCTATAAAATCCATTATTAAACTGGGATCATTTTGCTTTAAAAAAAAATTATAGTACATATCAGTTAATAAGTACACTGCTGTCACTGTGCACTAGGGCAGGGCAGGGTTTGAACATTTTGACTGGACCTTTTTCAGTCTATTCAGATGAGATGGAAAGTGAAAACTCACTGCTGGGGTTATAAAAAGACTATGCTATCCCTGAAGAATGTATTAAACTGTACTTCCAAAAGAATAAAATAGATCTTTGTTCTATTCAGAATTAATACTGCGGGCATAAAACACATTTGAGGTCTGCAAGTGAGTGCACTTGGCTGTCTGACTGTGCTTCACAGTGAGTTGTCAAGTAGCAAGCATAGATGGATTTTGATTAATGGTTTCAGAAGAATGTTGCTACATATCAACTCTGTCATTCCTGTAACTCCAACAAAAAAAGACCTGAACAGCCCTGTGGCCTGCAACCAACTGTCTGTTTACCCTTCTTTCCTCCCCAGAATTTGCATCACACATCTGCTACGAAAGACAACACCCAGATTGGGCCTTTGAAATCACCTACTTAGGGAAAAAGAAAGGTTAGTTGCTTGGAAAGCTGCAGGAGCAGCAGGGAAACAAAACAGAAAGGTGATGCAAAACTCCATCTTTCCCTAGCCACTCATTTCCTCACCATCAGTGAGTCATAGAATAGAATCATAGAATCAGTTAGGGTTGGAAGGGACCACAAGGATCATCTATTTCCACCTCCCTTGCCATGGGCAGGGACACCCTACCCTAGATCAGGCTTGCTAGAGTCATTTCACCACCACCAGTTGTTGGAGCACAGAAAGGAAATGCTGCATGAAAAAAGCTTTCCAGGAAAATGGCAGCTGTTTTGTTCAATAAAGCCTTATGACAAGGCACTTCAAAAGTGAAATGTGTTTTCTAAACTGGGGATTCCTAATGACATGACAAGGAGAACTCATGCCTTTGAGTAAAGTTCAGTGGTTGTTTTGCTCTGCATATGGCAATCACCCATCAGCTGTGTGAGTTTTATTCACTGAAATTCAATGTTTCAATGCAGAAAAAGAAAGCAACAGTCACTTGCAGGCTGAAAGCACATTTTTCTCTCTATGAGCCAGAGTCACTGACACTCCTTAATACAGTTTCCATGTCCAGATGTGATTAGCTGAAATCTTGTAATAATACTTCATGACCCTTATCAAGTTATAATAAAGGAGCTTATTTTTCACAATGCAGGATGTATTATTGCATTCTCAACAAGTCACCTCTGAAATAAAATCTTAAGTTACCCTTCTTTTAGAACTTGTTTCAAAGTTAAATGAATATATTTATCCTTTGGTAAAAATGTGAAGTATTAAACATGAAAAACATAAATATGACATACAAGAGCTAAATTCCATTCTGTTTTCCAGAAGTAGTCTTTTACCCTCTTTTATTTATTTATTTTTTTAACTAAAACCCATCAACAACTGTTTTTATGAAGTAACATTATGCCATGTCCTAATTATGAAATGCATAGAAAGCTGTTGTAGTATAACAGTTGCCTGATTTGATTAATAGTCATCCTGAACAGGAAATACTTGCATAATGTGAATACACCTTGGACACAAATCTGGCTTTCAGTAAGTCTTTGTGCAGCAGAGATTTACCTGGAACTGTTCATGCTGATACTGCTTTACTCTCCCCGCCCTTGCTCTGCTCTTGTCAGACCCCATCTGGAGTACTGTGTGCAGTTCTGGAGCCCCCAGCACAGAAAGGACATGGAGGTGTTGGAGTGGGTCCAGAGGAGGGCCAGAAAGATGATCAGAGGGCTGGAGCAGCTCTCCTATGAGGACAGACTGAGATAGTTGGGGCTCTTCAGCCTGGAGAAGAGAAGGCTTTGAGGAGACCTTATAGTAGCCTTCCAGTATCTGAAGGGGGCCTACAGGAAGGCTGGGGAGGGACTATTTATAAGGTCTTGCAATGCCAGGACAAGGGGCAATGGGTTTAAACTGGCAGAGTGAAGATTCAGACTAGATGTTAGGAGGAAGTTCTTTCCAGTGAGGGTGGTGAGGCACTGGAGCAGGTTGCCCAGGGAGGTTGTGGCTGCTCCCTCCCTGGAGGTGTTCAAGGCCAAGTTGGAGGAGGCCTTGAGTGATCTGTGCTAGTGGGAGGTGTCCCTGTCTATGGCAGGGGGTTGGAACTAGATGATCCTTGAGATCTCCTTCCAACCTTACCATTCTATGATTCTATGCTTTAAACAATCCTGCTGGATCACAGAGTGTAGATACCAGCACCTCCTTCTGCACGTTTTAAGCTATCAGCTGGAGAGGGGAATGTACCCAAGTCCTACCAGGAATGGACAAAGAAGAGAAACTGCCTTATTACTGAGCTGTGTAATGTGGCCTTTCAATCAAAAAGTCTTTCACCCCTATCACACAGCTGTGCATCAAACCCTTAGAATACAGAGGACCAGCATACAGAAAATATAGTTACTTGTAAGCTGGCAAGCAAAACCTCTGCAGACAGCATCCTCAGCTGGGAAAAAAACCAAAAGGGTACTAAAAGGACAGAGAAAGACCAGGTGGATATAGTCCATCTGAGTTTCCAGAAGATAATTAATATTTACTTGGAAGATCCCAAAAGCTAGTGGGAAGCCAAAAGGAGAAGTGAGAGGACTTCAAAGACGAACTCTTTATTTGTTTATGAGAAGAGGAAACAAAGTAAGAATTAGCAGTTGCTTCTTGCCCTCAAAGGAAGGATCTGGAAAGTTCAATAAGCTCATAAGTAACCTACAAAATGCAGTTAATCATAGAATGGTAAGGTTGGAAGGAGACCTAAAGGATCATCTAGTTATAGGAAAACAATGAGTACGATTGTTGATACAATAAACTGTTCAAGGAGATGAAAATGAAGGCTTGTACTGAAGAATAGCAGAAGTGTCTTAATCACACTCTCTTACTGGACATTACGTTGTCAAATATTTTAATGCAGGTATGAACCAAACTCATCTGGACAATCTTCCAGGTATGCACACATAAATATACAATTTTCCTTACTAAGTGAAGGAGCTTCATCTGACCATTACTATTAACAAGTAAGATCTTGGGATTGGACTAAGACAGTTACACACTGCAGTTCCAAGTCTCAAACAATAATAACAAAACAAAATATACCACCCCAGCAAAACAAAACAAACTGCAAACCCCCATCAAACTAAAAAAAAAAACAAAAACAAAACTCTTACACACAAAAAAAGAATGGCAAAAAACCCGAAAAAGCTCTTACACACACACACACACACACAAAAAACAAACAAAAAAAAAAAAGGCAAAAAACAAATAACCATCACAGAGCAAAAGTATAACTCAATTATTGCATGTCATCCTGGTCTTCTCCTCTTTAAACACTTTAGCATAATCAGAAGAATATGATGAAGAACTCTACAGTCACAAATAATGCTAGAAAGCCATAAGTGTTTTTTTCTCTTTCACTAGAGAACAGAAACCACAAGCAAACTAACCATGGATAAGCTCAAAACAATCTCTAGCTGGAAGATGGCAGCAGTTGCAGAATAAGACCTGTCACTTCTCCTCCTATCATATTCATAATGCTCACACTCAGCTCAGCAGTTTTTTTTTTTAAATCCTGTCTTTTCTGTGTAGAGTATGCAAGCATGATTAAAACTGATGGAGCCTTCTGAAGTCCTGAGACTGACTGGAAGGTGCAATTTAATGTCTCTTTTTATAAGAATAGCTGAAGCCAAATGCTGGCAAAGCACTGCTGAGGGCCATAAGTCAAGAAAGTAAGTTGTGAAGAGGGTCAAGAAAATGTTTAGTAACAGGCAATATGGTATCTAGGACTAAAAAAACCTAATGTACAGTCAACTTCTTAACCAGGTAAATATTACTCTTCCTAATAAATACATCTGAATGTAAGGGAACGTGGTGGGTTGAAATTACCCCCAAAATAAATCATCAGAAGATTTGGAAGAAAAATAAAGCTATATTACAAAAGCAAGCTAAAATCTAGAAGCATAAAATAGAATCATACAATGTATATGTACAAAATATATTTACATATATTTATAATTCAAGCAATGCAAGGATGCCTCTGTGCTGATTCACATCCCAGCTCTCCCTCAATAAAGTCCACTGCTACTTAGCTGTCACAGGAGTTTCAGCCAAGGTCAGAGAAGCAAAAGCACCGGCCAGCAGCAGCAGCCAGAGTGAAGAAGAGAAAAGGAAAAAAGAATAGCTTGTGCAGCACACTGTATCCTAATCAATAATCCAGTGGAATGGGAATGATATAGATCTATCTATTATTTTTTGTTTGTATCCAATCCCCTATTTTAGTTATTTTTTGCTATTTTCTACTCCACATCTCTGGAATTTTCCTATTGTTTGTTTATAATTAAGACACTAAGCTAAAGTGTTAATTTTAAACTACCACAGGGGAAGAAAAAAGAAAGCAGGAGGTGGGGCTATGTACAAAAGTAAGCATAAAGGTAAGGCAGACCTAGGTAACACACAGAGGATTTAACTCAGAAGATTGGTGTGTGTGGTGCCTACGCAAGCTCCTGTGCTTGCCAGTGCCATAACTGTGTTACAGCCTTCCTTAAGCTCAGAGAACTGGGAGAGTAGTTCTTTGACTAATCTTTGGAAACAGCCTTCCCAGTACCTATATACTGGCCAATGTCTTTGAGTTCTGTAGAACCAACATACAAGAGAGTTGTGACCTATATCTGACCACCTGCAGTGTTACACAAGTACTCCAATGGAAGCAAGGGGAATTTCATTTCCCCAGAAGGTCCTGCAAGACAAAAACATTCAGAAAATGGTATTTGACACTAGTTTATTTAAATCTAGTCAAGGAAGAAAGAAGATCTCAAGATGAATAAACAGAACTGCAGAAGGTATATGGCAAGGAAAGTTTAATGCTAACAGGATCTAAAACTTATTGCTTGTTATTGTCAGAGAAAAAGAGCGTAATACAGAAGAAACATGTCCCCTCTTCAGGGTAAGAGAGGTAACAGAAGCTGAGGAACAGGCTCACGCGAGCAGTTCGCACACAGAAGCCCAATGTGTAAATGCCTGATGTGGAAAAAGCTATTCACTTCCAGTGAATAAAAAGTGAAAGTTGCCGTTGTAACCTGATGAAAAGGAGAAGGGCACTGGCATGGGAAGGAGAAATAATCCTCTGATTAAGTTACTACATCTGCTCAGGGACTGCAAACAGACAGCCCAAGCCAAAGCTGTGATGTTGTGGCATGATTTGGAGGACAACTCTGCAGTGGTATTTTCCCAGAACATGCTTTCCCCCTTTTGCCCCCTTAGTATCTCTACTCACACACATGCCTGAGCTTTCTCAGTCATTGAAGACACCTCTCCAGGGTCTAGATACTGCAGGAAGGCTGCTAGGCAGTACTGCGGCTTATAGTTACCTGTACTGCATGCACCAAATACCGCCCAGCCAAAAAGTGATTCATCTTCCTTGAGTGTACTTATGCTATGATGTCCTTTTAGTTGTATGTAGTTACAACATCAAGCAGCCCTAGGCAGTGTGCAAGCACAGTAGAAAGCAGCTTTTGCTGCCTTACAGCTGTGAGTACTGCTTTGAAGCAGAGCTGGATTGCTGCCAGGGCAGTGTAAGAGGCAGACAGTGTGCCAAGAGCCAGGAGACTGCACATCTATCCAGTGGTTTAATCCCAGGAAGGGCAAAATGAATTTGAACTGAAGCTGCTTTAATGAATTGTTCATGGCGACCTTCGAGGCTGCCCTAATTTTACTGGTGCAGAAAGGTCACCTTTGCAATAATAAGCAAATTTATCAAAAGCATTATTTTAACAGAAGTACTGAAAACACTGTGGATCTGTGATTGATAAAACAAGGAAATTCTACCAAAGTGTTTTTAAAGGGCTTGGTTAGAGGAAGAAGGTAAAAAAGCAACTCAATGAAAAAGCAGAAAAACAAAACACATATGGCACAGACTTCACTGGAGTTCCATTTTCATACATTTTATACACTTTTTTCAACACTATTACTGAAATGGTCTGCTGTGGTCCAGGAACAATGAAAATCCACAAAAATAAATAAATGAGCTAAATTCACTATCTGTTCTCACGCATACCTTCAGAAGAAACAATTCACCACCATGTTTTTAGGAGCTGTGGTGTCCAGCCACTGAAGTCATTCATCTATCTAGAGCAGGCCTGTCCTGTCCTGGAGGTTAACCTTGCTTACTTGACAAGGGCAGCTATAACCCAATCAGTCCCACAAGCAATAGCTGAGATTGCTGTCAATGCACCCAAACTATCAGCACAAAGGCATGTAACAGGTTTAAAGCTGACTGGCCCCACTACAAGGGATGAGGGATGAGGCTACCCTCATGGTTCCCCTACAGTGGCACAATGCCAGCCAGATCATGTATTCTACACCATGCTAACATCATGTTTATGGCATGATAAGAAAAGGTTCACCAGGGCTTATGAGACTTAAAAGATACTGAATAGGGTCCCAGTGTTTTAGGGCGACGAGCTGCTCAGGACCAGAGGACAGAAATGGTCTTTACTCCTTTTGGGAAGTAAAAATGAAAATGCTGCACACTGATTGGAAGTTCAAAGGGAGATTCTATTTACAAGTACATATGTACAGAAGGCATTCAGGTAGAATGGATACACTCACAAACTAGGCCAAGTCTATCAGATAAAACCTGCCAGAATCCTCCACCCCATCCAACCTCAGCAGGCCTCATGACACACCTGAAAATTCCCTGCCAGCTAGAAGCCATCTCCCCACACAAACCAGGAGATAAGTAGGGATGTGTGCTCTTCTTAGAGAGAGAAATGAAGGGAGGAGAAGTAGGGAGGAGAAGAGAGTGGTATCAGCCAGGCACTGCTTTATAAGCTATGATACCAGAAAGCAGGATAGAGTAATGATGTTACAATATTCTGGGATGACCAGCTCTGTCCCTTGGGATGCTCCATCTCTTTCTGGAGGACTTCTTTGTGGTCTTCTTAAGGCACCATGGCCCAAAACACCAGAATCAGCTTGTAAAGTTTCCTGTTCCAGGCTTTCGTCATTTCTTCCCTGATTTCTGGACAGGAGTGCAGTTCTTTCTTGTTCCAGTTTGGGCATGAGAGATTCATGGAGGGGTTTAAATTCTGCTGGCTCTCCTTGCTGCTGCATACACCAGTATTTTCTTTCCTGTTTTCTTTTGTGTAATCTAACAACCTTGCATTAGAGTAGTAAATTGTCCTTATCTCAACTAAGAACTCTGCCTCCCGGGCCCTTTTTTTTCTTGCCCCTGTCTGCGTGTGTGTGTGTGTAGAGTTGTGAGCTAGTTAGTGTGCTGGTTTGAGGTTAATTGGAAAAGAAGTACACAAGAAGAACAGCTCATCCTGGAAAGGATGAGGATGAACCAGGGCCATCATAGGAACAAGAGGAAGAACCAGAAGTAATCACTTGATCTGTATCTCTTGGAGAGCCCTATAAGGAGTGGCTGAGGGGGCTGGGGTTGTTTAGCCTGGAGAAGAGGAGGCTCAGGAGGGATCTTACCACTGTCTATAACTACCTGAAAGGTGGTTGTGGCCAGGTGGGGGTTGGTCTCTTCTCTCAGGCAAGCAGTGGCAGAATAAGAGGCACAATCTCAAGATGTGCCAGGGCAGGTTTAGGCTGGATGTTAGGAAGAAGTTCTTCACAGAAAGAGTGATTGGCCATTGGATTGGACTGTCCAGGGTGGTGGTGGAGTCACCATCCCTGTAAGTGTTTAAAAGGAGATTGAATGTGGCACTTGGTGCCATGATTTAATTGATTAGATAATGTTGGGTGATAGGTTGGACTTGATAATCTCGAAGGTCTTTTCCAACCTGATTGATTCTGTGTTGATTCTGTGTTTCTGCGACATAGGAAAGGACTTTGGTCACCACCCAGGTGAGCCCATTATTGCCTGGCTGCTCCGATGCTGGGAAAGTGGAGCCAGTAGTTTGGAACTAGAAGGCAGGGAAGCCAAGCAGCTGGGANACTCTGCCTCCCGGGCCCTTTTTTTTCTTGCCCCTGTCTGCGTGTGTGTGTGTGTAGAGTTGTGAGCTAGTTAGTGTGCTGGTTTGAGGTTAATTGGAAAAGAAGTACACAAGAAGAACAGCTCATCCTGGAAAGGATGAGGATGAACCAGGGCCATCATAGGAACAAGAGGAAGAACCAGAAGTAATCACTTGATCTGTATCTCTTGGAGAGCCCTATAAGGAGTGGCTGAGGGGGCTGGGGTTGTTTAGCCTGGAGAAGAGGAGGCTCAGGAGGGATCTTACCACTGTCTATAACTACCTGAAAGGTGGTTGTGGCCAGGTGGGGGTTGGTCTCTTCTCTCAGGCAAGCAGTGGCAGAATAAGAGGCACAATCTCAAGATGTGCCAGGGCAGGTTTAGGCTGGATGTTAGGAAGAAGTTCTTCACAGAAAGAGTGATTGGCCATTGGATTGGACTGTCCAGGGTGGTGGTGGAGTCACCATCCCTGTAAGTGTTTAAAAGGAGATTGAATGTGGCACTTGGTGCCATGATTTAATTGATTAGATAATGTTGGGTGATAGGTTGGACTTGATAATCTCGAAGGTCTTTTCCAACCTGATTGATTCTGTGTTGATTCTGTGTTTCTGCGACATAGGAAAGGACTTTGGTCACCACCCAGGTGAGCCCATTATTGCCTGGCTGCTCCGATGCTGGGAAAGTGGAGCCAGTAGTTTGGAACTAGAAGGCAGGGAAGCCAAGCAGCTGGGATCCCTGTCTAGGCAAGAGGGCATTGACAGGGTTATCAGAAAAACAGTACAAACCTTCAGCCTTTGAAAATGACTTCTAGTAGGTGTAAAGGATAGGCACCCCTTCAAGAAAAATATGATGAGTCACCATGAGGAAAGGCATCCAATAGTTGAGGGAACTACCTGTGCTGGAAATGCTCTACAATGGCACAAATGACAGTCCTCATCCTACAGACTCAGATAAAGCTGTATGTACACCAGCCATGTGGAGAAAGTTTCTGCAAAATGCACCACCTTCATATGCCAACTCACTGGCAACAGCACCCTGGGCCATAAAAGATGGCCAACGATGAACAGTGAATGAAATTATTAGCCTGCTCCAGCAATATGAGGGAAGTCTCCTCATGAATGGGCCTGTGCTTCAACTGTGGAGACATTGTCCTGAAGGGTCAACTGAATCCAAGGAAACCTGTCCTACCCCACATCTGTGCAGCCTAGTATTTCGGCTATTAGAAGCAGACATCTCCCTGTCCAAGAGACAGAATCTGGGAAGCACACACCATAGTGTATCCTCTGGTTTTACTTACACGACTGGAGTGAGGACCTGAAAACGTGGGATGGAAAGGCCTCTTCAGCCCTAGCTGGGCAAGTCTGTGAATTGCAAGGAAACCCTTCCCAGAAGAACACTGCTCCAGTTACCAATGGGAAATCTTCCAAAAAAGAGCAGACAGATTGATATTGCCTCTGATTCTCCTGAAGGGACCTCTAAGGCATTCTTAGAATATATAACTGATTCCAATTAGGATTAGAGAGGCTCTGCCTCTAACCGGGTAGAGAAGAGGGACAATCAGGTCTATTGAACTATGTGGATCAGATGGCCTGGTACAGAACCGCAAGAATATAAAGCTCTGGTGGATACAGATGCACAATGTCCTTGAATGCCATAAAACTATGAAGGGGTGGAACCTATCTATATTTCTGGTGTGGCTGGGAGATCCCAACAGCTGAGTATGTTAGAAGCTAAGGAGAGCGTGACTGGGAATGAATGGCACCAGCAGCCCATTTTTACTGGCCCAGCAACCCTGTGCATCCTTGGTAGGGACTACCTTAGGAGAGGATATTTCAAAGATCCAAAAGGATACTGGTTGACTGGGGCTTATGTAACTTAAAATACAGTCTATATCTTGTAAAGTTTTCTGTTCCAGGTTTTTGTAGTCTCTTCCCTGACTGCTGGGCAGGGATGCAGTTCTATTGCTTTTCTGGTTTCAGCTTGCAAGGTTCGTGAAGGGGTTCTGTCCTTTCCCTGCTGCTGCATTCACAGGTATTTTCTTTCCTGTTTTCTTTTGTGTAATCTGATATTCCTGCAATAGAGTAGTAAATTATCCTTATCTCAACTAACAACTCTGCCTCCTGGGCCCTTATTTTTCTCTTCCCCATCCATGGGACAAGAGAGGCCTTGTGAGAGTGGGCTGGTGTTAATCCAGGACAATCACTATACCTCAAAGAAGAGCTTCGTAAGTTCAACTGCCATTATTTATAGAAAAAAAACTAATCTATACTGATAAGTTCCTTCTCACCTAAGTCACCACTTGCCTTAAGCCTCACCTCTGCAGTTTAAGGCAACGGTCATCTTTATTCTGCACTGTTATTTAAAAATAGTTTCCTATTCAGTATGTTTATCTCAGCCTGCTTTATTTGACTAGCTTAGTCTTTGGAGCTTTATGCTACTAATTCCAGCACTTCCTTCTGAAAGACTGCTGTCATATTGTTTAGTGTCCACATGATCATCCAACTTAAATATTTATGCAAAAGACTAAGAGTAGCAGCATCATTTGATTTCCATCCCCTCTTCTCCATGACCAGTACAAATTTTGAAAGATCTCAGTTTCAGGATTTCTTGCCTGTTGCCATAATCTTCTTCAGTGTTTTTCATAATATTCCTAATTTTTCATACACCACCTATGATGTCTGTTTTGAGATACCTAAATTCATATGCTTATCATAGCTTTCTTTTCCTATTGAATTGAGTAGAGCACAGCTTTGCCTAGTCTCTTAAAAGAGTTACAGATACTAAATATCACTGCTACTGCACTAGTTTCATCACTGACATAGCTCTGATTTTTTCCAAGTGCACCTCTGCCATCAGGAATGTGCCTTTTTGTGCAATAGAATTTTGCCATTTGAGACACTCAGAAGACCCAAATGGTCTTGAAGCATAGGTAGCCTATACTGCTCAATGTCCTCCCCGGTTCATAGTATGTCAGCCAGAACAAGAGATAAAAAGTCCTATGTATGCTACCTACTAGTCCATGTTTCCCGAAGCCTACAGATCTTTTTGCATTTGCTCTACAGCTCAGGTGACATACTAGTGTGAAAAATCTGCCCTGTCTCACCCAGAGACTCTGTCTTCTTACTTGTGCAGCAGAGAGGTCATCAAGCATCTCTGTGCTGCCTAAGTAGTTTCTCTCAGATGATGTAAAATCCTGTCCTCTTTTCCACCTTTATCAATATCCTCTGAACCCAAGTCCAGTTCATAGAGATTAACCAGTTTGCAGCTAAGGGAAATTGCTACTCTCTATCTTAGAAATCCGTCAGGTAATAAAGATCCAAAGGAAATCTATATTGCTGGTTTGTATTCCCACTTCTTTAGACTTTTTAGTCTAATAGACTTTTTATAGCCTCCATAGCCTTTGCACATTTAGGAAGGAAACAACACAGAACTAATTGGAGAAATAAAACTGCTATAGAAAAAAGCAGAACTATCACAGTTTATTCAATAAACATTGTTAACAGTTCTGCAAACCCTGGAATGGGTTGAGAGAGAGAAAAGCAAAGCAAAATGTCTGGAAAACATTTTCCTTGTAAGAAACAAAGAAAAAGAAAACAAAGCCAAAAGGTTTGTGGTCTTAAAGTGCTGGACTCAAAGTCAAATAGCTATACCTAACCAAAATCCTCTATACAATGTCATCCAAGCTCTTGGAGTTTGCCTCTCCCATGTGCTTCTTAGCAGGAAGCGATGGTGTTGTGCAGCAGTTTAAGTCAGCACTCTTTATTAAAATACATCCTTAAAGGGATATGCTTAGAGTTTTAGTTTTCAACATCAAAGTTTGAGTTCACCTACAGAAGTTAAGCATTCAATGCACACAAGCCTCTGCTATGTAGCTGGAGAGAAAGGGCAATGCAGTGTTGTGGTAGGGTTAAAATTACTCCCAAAATAAAATCACCAGACTAGCTCAGAAGGTTTGGAAGCAAAATGAAACTATACAGCAAAGCTAAAATCTAAATGCATATGTACAAATTATATTTAGTATACTTACAATTATTTACTATTCAGAACTAACACACACACACAAAAAAAAAAAACAACCCCCAAAACAAAACCCTTGACTTGTTCCCCCACCCCTCTAGACAAGGGAACAAGGGAATAGCTCTTCCTTCCCTCTCCTTCCTCCCTTCTCAGTACCTCACAGATGAAAGATGTGAGCAGAAGGTCAGGAAAGAGATAAGAGAGCAACGTGAAGCAGAATCTCAGAGAAGTGAAAAAGAGACAGAACAGTTTGTGCAGCACACTTTATCCTGAACTGGCAAACAAATGGGATGATATAGACTTATTATTTTTCTTTTACATCCAATGCCCTATTTTATTTACTTTTTTACTTTTTTTCTATTCAACATCTTTGGAATTTTCCTATTCTATGTTTATAATTTAAAATCAGGATAGAGGATTAGTTCTAAACCACAAGTGTAAAACAAAATGCATCTGATCTTGTCTATGGGAAAATAATATAGAGGTGTTTTACTTAACAATTCATATTGTATTAAAACCTGTAAATATAAAAGAATAAAGAGTTTAAGGTTGAGGATAGCAATGAATTTTAAATTTATTTAGTTGCCTTTTTTTTTTTTTTTAATTAAAAAAATTATAGACACTTAGAAGGGGAAGCTCACAAAGTTATCCCGAAGTTTAGACATTACTGTGTTGGTTGGCATGATTTGTTGTCAAATAATTCAGACCCAGTCTTTCTGATAAATGTATCTAAATAATTCTAGCCTAATAAGTGCCAAGTAAAACATGTTTTAATCTGGGTCTCTACATTTAATCTAGCCTCTTCTTCCAAATTTCTGAAGTTCACATTCATACTGCAGGGCGTTCTGAAAGCATTGCTCTTACTAAAGAGTGGCAAAACTATTCCATTTTCACTCTGGTTTGATGTGACTACAAAGTTTTCCTGAATGTAGGCCTTCGCTCCAACAAAGAAACTTTGATCTTTGTAAAAATGTAATGAAAAAGTATCCTAACATAATTGTCCTAACCCAGCCAGACCAGTATTTAACTTTTAATGCATTTTGCTTAAAATGCAAGCTACTCTAGGGAAACTAACATCAATAAACCTGATCATATACATTTTATGGTGAAAATTCAATTTTACCTTTGATAGCATCTCTCAGACAGTAACATTTATTACAAGACCAATAACTCTTAATCGGATTCTAGCACCAAAATCAAGTGTTTCATTTCCAATTTTTAATCAGTTTGTCCAATTGCTTCTTGAAATATTTAGGCCATAAATAAGATCAAGAAAGCCAACGAAAGGGTCAGATTCTGCTGGAAACTGGACTGATGCCTTCACTCTCCTTGGTTCCAGGAAATTTTTTTCTTGACTAACAAAAGTATTCCTCTTTGATTACTGCAAGATTCTGTTTCTGAGAAGCAGAGATACTAACATAAGAGGTGTAAGACAAGAATGCATTCAGAAGGTCATTCTGAAACCTGTGTTAGTAGCAATTTCAGAGTCACACTACACTGAGGTAACTGAATTCTTACGACAAGAAAACACTGTGATACAAGCTGATCATAGGTCTTTATGTACATTTGTTTAGTTTAAGTTGCCATAATGCTTTACATTGTGCTCCTACACATCATCCTCTGCAATTACTCCTAATATTTCCATTTTAAGTTTCCAGAAATGCTTAAGGTCATTTTCACTCTGTCTTCCTCACAGCACTTGCAGCACATAAAGCCATTAGTTTCTTTCTGAAGCCGTAACGTCTTTAGCATCATTTAAAGGCAGCTCCATAAACTTTATATGCTAGGTTAGTGCATCATTAACTTTTTCAAGGATGCTATTTACATCTCTTTTCCAAGAACACATAGAAGAGCTCTTGCCCATTTGGAAATTCTATGTGGGGCCAAGATTTCCATAGTTCATGGGAGCACTCAGACTTCTGGGATCCACCAGTTCCAAATGCTCAGTTTAAGTGACTACATCCATACTAGCTGTTGGCAGCTGCTTAAGCTTCTCCAGTGGGGCACAGGAAAGAGAATAAAGATACAAGATGCAAGCATAATCTGCCATACCATTGTAATATTTCCACCAAACGAAGAAAAAACTAGTCTTGACTTTCAACTGCAACTTTGTGTGGCTAAAGTGTTGTGATGGTTTGGGAGTTCCCTGCCCCCCCCCNCAAGAAAAACAGCAATTTGTGGTTCACAAATGCAGTTTGGAGTCAACTTTGCTGCACAAGCAAAAAGAGCATTCAACCTGAAGAGTCCAGGTTGCATATAAGCACTGCACATACAGAACAAGAGAAGAGTGCATGGTTAAGATTGTGTCAAAATACAGAAATATTTGAAGGGAAATTAAAGCTGTCCTCTACAAGGATCATCTTTGCAGTCTTGTGGGTTGTCATGAAATAATGAATGACAAGAAACTTCCTGGGATCATAGCATTGTTATGACTGAATCTTCTACATTTTTGTCTCATGACCTGCTCTGATATGTTAAAAATGAGGAGTATTACAGACTGATATTGGTGTAGCTGCAACCAAGAGCCCATCCTAAATCTATCCTATGGAAATTCTGATTTCATTTGCAAAGATGTGTGGTGTCTGTAAAACATGTACATTTTTGTTATGTCATAAGATTATCCTTTCATGTACCTTTCAGCATATAGCTATAGTAGCTATTGAAAATGTTTTAATTACTTGTCATTTATATTGTACTTCTAAAGCAGAAAACCCACCAAGCTAATTGCCACTTTCTCTAAAAGCTACTTTAGTCCTAAAGCAGACAAAACTTGCACACAAAATAAGGTATCGGTGTGCTTATCTCTGAAGCATACTACATCATCTGTGGGCACAAATCAACCCTTTCATGCTCTCTGGAAAGAAAAACATGGCTAGTTCTTGAGAAATTCCTCAACTCTATTACCTGAGATTCTGGACAACTCAGATGTATGTTTCCAGTGCTTCCAATAATTTCACAGGCTCCCAGGTTTCTGCATTCTCTTCAGATTACTCATACTAGAGAAACTACACGCTGAAAGAACCACGGTGGCACTACTCTGGCACACAGGGACATAAAAGCTCTCTAAAAGCAGGAGCAGAAAGCAATTTTTCTTACTCTGCAGAATTTAACACAAGCTCCAAAGGGACAGACAAGATGAAATGTTCCAAGGGATTTCTCACTATTCACAGAACAATTTCTTAGTTTAAGAAGCAAAATAGCAGCTGCCCTTGATTAACAGCTTGTTTCTGCTCTTCTGGCTACTGCAAACCTGACACGCCACAGGACGAAGTTGCTAGATTTTCTTCAACACCAAGCCAGACACAGAAGGTTTCACCCTGTCAACTGGATTGATGTAACTCCAAGTGGAGCTGCATCATTCACTGGACTGCTGAATTGCTCTAGTTGTAAGAGCATTCTGTTGTGTCACAGCACTTCACGAGTCGCACATCTGAATCCTGTTGCTCAGAAATTTAGCTCTAGCTCACTTTTTGGGAAGGCAGCACCACAGTCTCTTATATGCCAAAAAAAATGGATCAGTGAATCCCAGGTAGTATGTGCTGCACTGCAGCCAAAATGAAGCCAATTTTAAGAGGCCAAAAACATCTCTTTGAAGTGTCAATAAATGTAATGCTCCACATCACCTCACAGGGGTCGCAATGAAACCCAAGGTTTGTTGCAGAGAGAAATGATCTGTAACTCCGCTGTCATAAGCTCAAGCAAAGTGTGACAGCCACCATGCTTTCATCACTAGTGAGGCATGTTGCAGCTGGGATGTGCACAGCAAGAAGGAAACAGGATACCATACGAGATCCACAAATTGACTCATTCGTAGAATCATAGAATTGAATCACTAAGACTGGAAAAGACCTTTAAGATCACTGAATCCAACCATAACCCAGCTACCACGACCACTAAACCATGCCCTGACAGACCATATCTGCATGCTTCTGTAACACTTCCAGGGATGGCAACTCCACCAATTGCCTGGGCAGCCTGTTCCAAGGCCTCACCACTCTCTCAGTAAAGAGATATTTCCTAATGTCCAATCTAAACCTTCCCTGGTACAATTTAAACACACTTCCTCTCATCCTAGCGCAAGTTACCTGGGAGAAGAGACCAACATTAGCCTCAGCATAACCTCCCTTCAGGTAGTTGTAGAGAGCAATAAGGTCTCCCCTTAGCCTTCTCTTCTCCAGACTAAAGAGTCCCAGCTCTCTCAGTTGCTCCTTGTATGATATGCCCTCCAAATCCCTCTCCAGCCTTGTTGCTCTTCTCTGGACACACTCCAGGACCTCAATGTCTTTCATATACTGTGGTGCTCAGAACTGAACACAGCACTCAAGCTTTGGCCTCACCAGGGACAAGACCTATGGAAAGCTAACTTCATGAGAATGAAACTGTAACATGAAGTTACTTATGGACATCTGGCAAAGGATTCCCACTGCTTAACCTTTGCTTTCAAAAACAGAATATCCAGACATTGGGAAAGAGATGAAGGTATTGGTTCTGAACCACTCCCAGCCTCTGCAGGCTTGTAAGATATATGAAATAATATACATTTGTTCCCAAGCTTTTAAATTAATAGTATAGAAACATTGCAAAGTATCCACAGGGAGAAATGCCTAAGTACTTATACTGTTGCCATATAACTACTCCAGAGACTATCCTTGCTACTCACAGATGAATTCAATTGTTTAGTGACTGTTAGAAGTAATCATTTCTGCCACTTAAAAAAAAAAAAAAATCTTTAAAAAGTCTTCTCTCCTCACACCTTTCTCTCATTTTAGTACAAAATATGCTCCCATGTTGAATGTGACTGCAAAGAAAATTACAAGGTTTGCAACAGAATTAAAATTATCTTCATAGTTTATAATTCTGTTTCATGAAACATGGTATATAAAACCCCAGCTGATTCAGTAGAATTACAAGAGAAAATGTGCATAAAAAGCCAAGCTCAAAAATGCTTAAAATCCAGTCTTATTTAGCAAGCACATGTTCTGAACTGCTGGATGCATTCCAGAATCAAGATTCACATTATTTCCAAATAATCTTTACTGCCCTAGAAATGGGTCGATTTTATGTAATTTTTTTGTATTGGACACATAAGCAGATAACACAGAGACATTTATTTAATGCTGTAATTAAAAGCAGGCATTATTCAGTAAAAAAATTACCCCAAGGTAAACGATTGCCAAACACCTTGGTCAGCGTTAATGAGAAAATGGGGCAGAACGTGGAAAGTCTCAGAAAACTAGACTAGAAGGCTTCCACACCCCAGGGCAAACCAAACTACATCTTGTCACAAACTTCTCAAAGTCTGAAAGGGGATTTAAGATATCAAAGCACAGTTATCCTGCTACTAACTGGGCATCTCTGATTCTATGATCTCACCAGCTTATCTTAAAGATGCTCCAGAATAAACCAGGACCCACTGTAAACAGTTATGCTTGTTTGTTTGGTACTGTGAAGTATCATAGAATGGTAAGGTTGGAGAGGACCTCAAAGATCATCTAGTTCCAACCCCCTGCCATAGGCAGGGACACCTCCCGCTAGTACAGGTCACTCAAGGCCTCGTCCAACCTGGCCTTGAACACCTCCAGGGAGGGAGTAGCCACAACCTCCCTGCGCAACCTGTACCAGTGTTTCACCACTCTCACTGTAAAGAACTTCCTCCTAACATCCAGTTTCAATCTTCCCTCTGCCAGTTTAAACCCATTGCCTCTTGTCCTGTCATTGCAAGACCTTGTAAATAATCCCTCCCCAGCCTACCTGTAGGCCCCCTTCAGATACTGGAAGGCTACTATAAGGTCTCCTGGAAGCCTTCTCTTCTCCAGGCTTTGTTGTGTATGTTCTCCTTGCATAATTTGACTTGGTCAATACAACCATCTAACTTGAAGTACAGCATGATTAGGTTGAAAAGAAGGAGGCAAAACATTAGATGTGCTACCCTCGACTCCATCCAAGTCAATTACTCCTGTGCAAACCTGGGGTCTAGTGACACCCAAATGCTCTATTACTCTCCTGCCTAGAATATAGTGCAAGGCAAACCCCACCTGGGCCCCATGATCTCCTGCTCTTAGAGGAGGTAAGTCACATGCTTGAACACCATTAGGGGACTGCTGAAATGACACTTGATAAAGCAAAGGTCCTAGTCTGCCTATTTATCACAAATAGTGATAATTTATCTTCATGTTCCCCAGAAGAAAGAAGAAAAGGGACTATATAGCCCTTGCTATTTTTTATGGCCTGCTTGGCCTAGTTTGAGGGCTTTGTTCTGTGCCCCAGTCACACTCATATCAGTTAGAACATGGCTGTAAGTATCTGGTTCTGTAACATTCACTTTGTGTTTACCAAACCCTTAAACCCAAAAGCCTTTTAGTAAGTTGATGCGTATTTATTTCCTTCTGACAAAAGTACCAGAAGCACAACCTCCACAGCAGTTCTATGGCAACCAGAAATGCTCAAGCAGTTGTTACTTTTTTTCCCCATGGGATGTCTGGGTACAGCCATTTGCACAGCATTGCACAGAGGTACCACACAACTCTTACGCCACTTACTTCTGCTCTTCCTGCATTGTACTTTCACTTTCGTAGTCACTGGCTGAAATAGTAATCAACTGCTGGATGAGTAAAAGATATCATAGCAGGAAGCTCCTTAGTTGGCAGTGGTTGGATGAAGCCTCTGCATAACTTACCTATAGAGAATTGAATAGAATGCAGGAGAAAGCATAATTTGCTAAATATTACAACCACACAACTCATAATGTAATAATAATATGCTCTCAACAGCACAGAGGTGGGATCACTGCCTTTGTTTTTCAGCTCTAGAGTATAACATTGTATCAGCCAAGTGAGTTTGCAAGACATCCTTTTACGTCTATGAAAATGAAGACATAATGAACAAGGAGAGCTGGAAGACTTTGCTCATAAGACAAAGGTTTGGATCTCACCTTATATTAAAAAAACAAAACAAAACAAAACAAAACCAACCAACCAACCAACCAACAACAACAACAACAAAAAAAAAGGGGAAAAAAGGGAAAAAAGCCCAGAACACCAGAACAAGTTTCTGGTCATATTCACATGAATGCAACACAAGAGAATAACAGAGTTTAAACACGTTACTCACCAAAGTACAGGTACGATCCCTGTACAGTCTGCTGGGTAACTCAAAGGAGGTGATGACCGAGAAGAAACAGATTGAACATTTCAACTGTGACTGGCGAAGTGGTGATGTACTACCAGTTTGCTTCAGCTAGGTTAAGCTGCAACAACAACCCATATTGGCCTCAAAGAAAGGTTTCCCTAGAAACTTTCTCTCCTCTCTAATTACATTTGAAAACAAGCCTTCAATTTGCTAAATTAATACAATGCCCAAAATGTATTAATGCCTTCAAATTGTATGTGCTTAAAAGAACTAAGTCATTCTTGGAGTAATACATTTTTCCAAGACATTTCCACAATCACAGTGGTAAATCTCCTTTGCAACACATTCAGCATCATGACTGCCAGAGAGAAGAGTTCCTCCCAGAATGTATCATCTGGTAGACAAAATGCCCTCAGGGAAACTGTGGGTAAGAAATCACAGCCAGTAGATGACTGAATGAACTCATAGTTGATAAAGACCAGAAGTATCCAGCTACCAGAGGCAGGGAAACATCCTTTGTTTGCTCAGTCTAGATTCTTTAAGGAAATGTGTAAGATCCCTTTGGAAGAGAATCTGGAAATAAAAATTCATATAGGTCCTACTCAACACCAAAACCATTAAAAATACACCAAAATTGCAGACTCAACAGGAATACTGGTCTTAGAGTATTTCTTGCCTCTCCACAGTCCACAGGCAATAGAAGTTTCAGGTCATACTGATTTACATAAGAGGTCAGCATTTGTCCACCTTCCCTCCTGCTTTACAGTCACCCATCACTTCTGCTGTCAAGTCACTGGACTCCAAATTGTTCTTAAACTGTTAATAAGCTGTGAAGTCTAATGAAGCAATTTTGGATCTACAGAACAGCTTGTGCATCGAAAAACTTGGGTTCCCTCCCACTCTTTAATATATTTAGTCAAAAAAATAAATTACCTCTCCTCACAAATCCCACCTATGAAATTTGAAGCACACTGCCCACGGTGGAGTGCTGCCACAGTTGCATCAGGAAGACGGCAACATCCTTACCTTCCTCTTCTAACAGTTATTGCCAATTGTTCTCCAACCCTAACTACTTAATGCTTCCCAGGCAGGCCCTCTTCAACCCCATGTGATTTACTTTAGCAATGTTAATGATTCACCCTGCAAAAGGTCTCTCAGGAATGTGGGTTATTCACTGTGCTTATATTTACACTAAAAACTTATCTATTGTTTAGATTTCCTTTCCCAGCCCCTAAATTGTTTATTAAGGCATTGAATATCAACAATGTCCTCCAGGCCGGTGATGCTCTTGGCTAACCATACTGATCAGACTGTGATCAAACTGTGACTGAACTGTCAAGTAAGTCTGCAGCAGAAAAAATTTAAAATCCCTCAGGGAGAAGCAGCTTATCAAAAAATGCAATAGATTTATTTTTAAAACCTGTATTATGTGGTTGTTTTGCTTCATTCAACCTTCTAAAAAACTCCAACAATTTGCTAGTTTAAAGAAAGAAACATAGGCATATTCTGCCAATATTGACATATTCTCTCTCCCTCATTCATCTATTTCTTTACTCTATTTTGCTCCAAGCTTCGTTTCACTCGTTAACAATTAAGCTCAAAATATCTACATTTTTAGATGTGTATACACTGAGGTAGTATCCACGTAAGCCAGAAGGGAATAGACTGTACTATGATAGTAAGAGAGAGAGTTCCCACCTGGCAAAGCTAATATAACCCATTCCTTGGATGCTGCAGGTCCTTCTGGTCTCAAGTGAGATATTGCTGAGTTGCTGCCACTGATCCAGCTCAGGCACCTTTGCTCTCCTGTTAGGTTCCCCTCTGTTCTGAAGTCCTTACAGCACAGATATAAGTGAGTGCCAAGATACTGCCTGTTCCCATTGATCAAACCAATAATGTTTTTAAAAGGCATAAGGGAAATTCGGTGCTGCCTGAAATTGCTTTCAGACGGGAAACAAGCATCACACATACCAGCATACCCTCTGATATGCAAGATGGGATGCAATCCATTTTCTCTCTCATTTTTTGTGGGAGTTTTGAGTTTAGTTATTTTTAAAAGTCTTCTATATGTACACACTCACACCCCTCCCCTAACTCCACAGAGAACCTCCACAGATCATTTCAGAGCAGGAAGGATATTAATACTGAAATTCCCTGGTGTCTATCAGACAAGGTAGCAGCTTTTGCAGGTGGTTCTCATAAGGATCCAAGCTACGTTGTTTCTCATATGTCCTAATACCATTCTTGGGATGCCCATGAAATACAAGCTGATACAGATGCCCTACCTGATGTGATACATACAAATATCTTCTAGAGACTCCAATTCAGAGAATCTGTTGTTCAACCAGAAGGCAATTGCAAGGTACTAGATTTCTACCCCGTTATTCTGTGGCTTGTGTTCCATGAGCAACCCTAACAAAGCTGTGATATGGTTTGTAGACAAGGAAATACCTAGCAGGAAGATAACATTATTGCTATTGGTATAACTGCTGGTAGCATACCACACTGTTCTGCTGTCCATGAAAAAAATGGAGAGAGATCAGTAAGAGCCACAAGAATAGCTAAAACATAGAATCACAGAATGGTCTGGAATGCAAGGGACCTCCAAAAGTCATTCAGTTCCACCCCCGCTGCATTAATTAGGGGCACCCTCAACTAGGTAAGGCTGCCCAGAGCCCTATCAAGCCAGACCTTGGGCAACCTGCTCCAGTGTTCTACTACTCTCATGGTAAAGAACTTGTCCCTAAACATATTTCATCAAACTAGGAAACAGAAGCAGTTTCAGATATTTTTCTCATGGAGAAGGTCCAGGATGACCATTTGCACGTACCAGTAGGAAAAGGCAGATTTAATAGAGGACCACTCGACTTTGGATATAAACCACAGAATTATGTATAACATTTGGAAATTACAGAAGATATCTTTATTGGAAATAAGTTGGTTGGTTGGGGGTTTTGTTTGTTTGGTTTTGGCTTTTACATCATCTAATGAAGCTTTGGAGCAACCTATGAGAGGGATTTCCTCTAGCCATTTTTAGTCTGATTTTGAGGGTTCTAAAATACATATAAGGATGGAAAGGTCTGTGGCTCCTGTCTATGCAGGAGGTAAAATGCACTCATGACAGATCTTTCTGGTGTGAGAAACTACTAAATTCACAGAAATTTGAAAGATATTTTGAAACATCTTTTAGAAGACTTTTATTCTTTTAGAACCAACTCCAGCTAGTTCTGGAAATAATTACCATTATGCTGGAATTTGGTTTCAGTTTTTAAAGAAAAATTATTTTGCCACTGTCTTTGAAACCACTTAAGCAATATCCCTGAGTTACTAAAAAGAATTAAAGAGGAATGATGGAGAGGGGGAAAAAAGCAATATATTACCTTACTATTCAACTGCCTAATGCAATAGGTAGTATACTTGGGGGGCATGCCTCATTTCATTAAATCATTTAATTTGCTAACTTTTTTCCATATAAGGAATGAATACCATTGTGCTGGTTTGAGGCTAATTGGAATATTTTAATGGAGAAAATTAGATTATAGGCTGTGAAAAGAAAACAATGGTGATGTCTGCTTCACTCGTAGGCTTGCTGAGATGTTTAAGACTGAGAACATAAACACAGATAAGACACTCGAGCTTTGGAGAGTCTCGGGCTCTCTGCCTTCTTACCTTCTCCTCTCTGTCGAGTAACCTCACTAACCACTTTCCTTCTAACCCCCTTGGCCGATCCTCCAAACTCATCTTGCGCGTGAGCCAAACCCTGGGGTAAGGTAGAGGGGTGGGGAGAAGGTGGAAGGGTGATTGGGAGCCCCTCCTGGGGACTCTGATTTCTGGGAGGGGTGTTGTGTTTCTGTATTACCTTTAACTTGTCTATTTCTGTAAATATTCCTGTATATTGTGTGTATATCTGCTTGTATATTGTGCTAAGCTGTAAATAGAGCTTCAGTCCTTAACTTCCAGCCAGCTGAGTCTAGTCTGGGGGATTTTACAAAGTGTGGGGGGGTGGGAAACTCCCAAACCATCACAACCATTTAATTCATATCATAGTCCAGCAATATCTGAGGCCTTCGGTTTCAGAAACACAAACATTCCCCACAGAGATGTTCAGCAACGGGTGTGCATCGTGTCATCTGCTCTTGAAAAGTGCTGCCTTCCCCTTTGTGAGTGCAAAGTTCCTGCTCTGGAGTATCTGAAGATCTTTGGCTGCTCACGTACCCTGCACTTGCCCAGTACCATGCAGTATCACCATCTGGTGACTAACCCACAGAAAAGGGAGTCTGCGTTACTAGTTTCATTTTCTCTTTCAAGCACTCCATAATCCACCAACACCTTCCTCCTCCATGTCCTGAGATGCCATGATGTGTGCAAATGGTCATCCTGGACCTTCTCCATGAGAAAAATATCTGAAACTGCTTCTGTTTCCTAGTCTGATGAAATATGTATAGAACAAGTTCTTTACCATGAGAGTAGCAGAACACTGGAGCAGCCACCTTATCAGGGCCTCTGGCAGGGAGAGTAACCATGCTAATGCTAAGAGACATGCCTACAGAGTGGCTGGCTGCGAGTCAGGCAGCCTCCTGCCACGGTGCTAGCCTCCCTCAAAGTGCTCCCTGCTTAAAATATCTCCTCATTGGAGGGGAAACTGCTGACCATTATACTCACAGGTATAACTGTCGTGGTAGGCCTAAACAGGCCTCTTGGGCTTGTACATGTTCTGGCTTGTGCAGACATGTTTTTCTGCTGTTTTGGGGAGAGAGCAACCGCGGGAAAGGGGACAAAGGACCTGGCGCCACTAAGTCTGGGGTCCGGGGCCTGTCCATCACCTG
>WBNM01045778.1:88902-99311 GCA_013399055.1 Ramphastos sulfuratus
TGTTATGAGAACAACTTACGCAAGGAATTTGATAAGCACTATAGCTGGTTTCACCCACCAAGGGAATACTGTGTGCAGAAATTAATTGCTCACGGGTTTCCAGAAAATAGAGTAAACAAAATGCCTCTAAACTTATTGAAAACGGCAATAATGCTGATGTATGGAATGCAGGTGCGCATAGGGAGTGAAGGATACCTCCTGAGGCTGGCAAAGTCCCATCGCTGTAACCTAAATTTCTCTCCATCTGGGGGGTGGCTACTTGAAAAACTCGATAAATTATATATTAATATTTTTATAATATCGTCTCGCAGTACCTAATTACCCCTCCCCGACAATAACACATATAGATGGCTCAGAGGCACATCATATACTGGCAAAAATCAGAGACATCATTGCCAGGCTGGACAGCTATCCATGTTCACAAAGCACAAGGAGGATGTTAACCCTGAGTGAGTTCTGTAAAGGTCCACAACCTCTGATCTGTGGATTTCAGTGGACTACTTATAAATAGGAGTATCCAAGACATCAAGCTAACCCAATGAAAAATTTAAATCTATTTGTAACAGAATTACTTCACCTATTCAGAAGCCAGTGAGCAGTTTGAAGAATATCAACACAGGAAAAAAAGAAAAAAAACCTGGAAACTTTCTGCTCACAAAAGAGATAGGAGGAAACATGCCCTTGCTGATTATATGTCTAATAGCTTCAAAAGCTGTACTCTGTATCAAACAAATCTGTACAGAACAAGCCTGTGTGCAAAAGGGTTCTTTAACTGACCACTTTCAGAATGATGTAAGAGTTTTACAAAGGAACAAGAAAAAAAGAAAACCAACAGGGCCTGATTCATTAAATTAAGACATATGTATTGCAGCTTGTGATATAAAAATATAAATCCAGACTGGTCCTTTGCCATAGCATTTACATGTGCCAAAGTGTGAGACAGTATGGGATACTGTTTAGCCATACAAGAAAAAAAAAACATTGTACCATGAAAACCAAAAATGAGATGTTTCCCTATTATTGCCCAACAGACTGCTACATTAAGAGCTTATCAACATAAGAAAATTATTAACCAAGGTCAAAGGCTTCAGAATTCTCTTTGATGGTATAATCAGCAAAAAGCCAGAAACATTCATTCTAATCCCAAATCTGACAAAGCCCACTTTGTAACTTGGCTTGGCATTTAAATGGCTTGTCTAGCATTACACTGTCAAAAGCCTGGGCACTGACTCAGAATATAGTTGATATATATGTATGTCCAGATTTCCCTTAGAAGCTGGGAATAAATATCCATCCTTTGAAGATATAATGGGGCTATTTTTTTAATCCCAGTGACTTTTGTAATACTGTAAAATACAGAAACTCCACGTCTCTGAAACATACATGGTAAAATAAAGATGAGATTTTTAAGAGTTCATGTTTTAACAAAATGTAAAAATATTCTCTAAAGAAAGGGTGTCTGCAGAGGTTTTCTATAGGCTCAATTCTGATTTTAATAGTGTATTAGAGCATACGGCAACACAACCTATAAAGATATTGCAAACCAAAAACTATTTTCTGGATAGCAAATATGGTTACATATTCCAGTGTTGTCAGAAATGTATTTTCAATTGCTTCCTAAATTGAAGTGACAGGTGAGGGAGTCAGCTGGAGCAGCACTTTAGAGGAACATGTAGTTTTGCTCCCTGCCAGGATAAGATCATCTCATGGCTCATTAAGCACCAGCAGCAGCAGCAAGTACCGCTAGTTATGCCAGTGCATCTACTCACACACCATATGTCTGTGCATTATCAGAAGCATGCCTGCCTATGGGTTCTAGAAGCAACAATTAAATGCACATCCAAAATTCTTTAAAACCATTAAGAAGCTGTCTCCTACATCTCCTGGAGCATCAATAGTTTTCCAAATCAATTGACAGGCCAGCTGGAATGAGATGGAAGATTTTCAGCCGGATCCTTAACTCATCTGATAGAGAGGCAAACAGGCATCTGAGGCATTGAAGAAACTGAGCTGATGTTCTTTCCTTGCTGCTACTACTGAGTTGGGGAGGGGGGAAGAAAAAAAAAAAAAAGGCAGTTGAAAGGTTTTGTTGCATTTGGGTGCCCTGCTGCCTAAACTGTACAGCTTTTGGTGTTGTTATCTGCAGACATGTCCCAGGGGCTGTCAAAGTCATGTAGTGGTATGGCACATTTGATACAGAACAGCCTAAGTATGTGTAAGGAGTAAATGTCCACTCCTAGCTTTCCTCTCCTCTGTAGCTCAGACCAACTTTGTATGTGTTTCAAGAGACCAGATCTTAGATGAATGAGGACCAAAGCCTCAATATTTTCAATTCAATATTTCTGCAATCAAGCCTGTAGTTAAACTGTGCTAACTGCAGTGATTCCAGTTAAGAGTTCTATAGAGTTCTAAGAGTTCTAAAGAGTTCTATATTTTGTCTTCTATATTTTAAATAGGTGTTGAGGACAATAGGAAAAAAAAATCCTGTTCCTTTAACACTTAACACTATATACATAGTAACTGGAAAACAAACAAGCAAAGAGAAAGTTAAAAGGTTTATAACAAACAATGTAACTTTTCATTTAATAGCTTCTCTTAAGCAAACAATTTCTTTAGTTACGAGGACGAGTGTTTCTAAAACCAGATGAACAAAGTGGCTTTAGTCCTTCATTTTAAGAAAAAAGGCATTGTAATCTATTAATTAAATATCTGATGACATAGTTCAATGTCATGTGAAAACAGTGCCTTGGAACAGCGTGTGGAATATGCTAGCAAAAGCAAAGAATCTCACATTGCTGTGAACAGAATAAAACAAAACTAAACAAAACAACACAACAGCAGGCCAGGCCACTAAGAAGCGCTGCTAAAATTTAAGCCTTTAACAACAGAAATCAGATGGCAGAATATTGTAAGTTATGGAATCTACATTAGCAATGTTTCTAGGAAGTTGCCAGAGAGAAAAAAGAAAAAAGAAAAGAACAAACCAAACATGGCAAAGAACACATCATAAATTCACAGTAATCTTAACTATTTCCTCCAATGTAGTGTTAACTGAAGTGAATGAAAGTGAGAGATATAGGGGAAAAAAATATTGCTAATCTCATAAATGGAGTGGTCTGGAAATCTGTATTGTATAACACTTCAAATATTAGTATTTGGATATAATAAAAAAAAAAGTAAGCAAGAACACAAAAGTGCTATTTCTTTAGAAGAATCTGAAGGAAATCTCCTAATTGCTGAGCAAGTGACTATACAGTCTATTGCACCTACAGCTTCATCAGCTAAGTAACTGTGGAAGTGAAAACTTCGGTAGTGGACTAAAACCATTATCTGAAATGCAAGCAGCAAGCCTACATAACTCTGTAGATACAGATATACTTGCATATACTGAATATGAAAATGCTGAAATGCAGAAACACTCAGATGATGGAGCAGGGGCATGGACTATTTGCTTGCAAAGAGTCAGCATTCCCCAGAAGACTAAATCCCTGCACTAAAGCCTGTCTAAACACAAATGACCACCTGTACCTGAGAGACATGACAGGACTAGGGGCAATAGGTTTAAACTGGAAGAGGGAAGATCTAGACTAGATGTTAGGAGGAGGTTCTTTACAGTGAGGGTGGTGAGACACTGGAACAGGTTGCCCAGGGAGGTTGTGGCTGCTCCCTCCCTGGAGGTGTTCAAGGCCAGGTTGGACAAGGCCTTGAGTGACCTGTACTAGTGGGAGGTGTCCCTGCCTATGGCAGGGGGTTGGAACTAGATGATCCTTGAGGTCCCTTCCAACCTTACCATTCTGTGATTCTATGAAATGTTAACACTTAAATGCAGCCCTTTATTTTATTCTGCCTCCCCTCCCAATGTTAAACTTTTAAAGGACACACAGGGGAAGCATTTAGAAAGGTTTTAGATACAGGGAAGTCACTGTTTCTAACAGGTGTTAAAGCCTGCACAGTAAAGTTACCCCAGTTCTAGAACCAACACCAATGTGCATTTTCTTTACTTTTTTCCCCCCCGTGTTTTTTCCCCTCGTTAGCCACAAGAGGGAGCCGACAGCATCCGAATGCCGACACCATCCCGTCCCTCCAATAAAACACGGAGTGAAAACCAGCAGTTTAAACATAAAAGTATTCTCAAGCTCCCACTGACATTTTTTACATGTATTACAGGAAAATTACACTAGCAAAGTGTAAATTGAAAGCTCCAATTTTTGTTTTAAATGTGTGTATTCATATTAATTTCTTTACCTGTGAATTTGATGGTGAAAACATGTTTATAATGCCCAACAATGATATAGACAGCACAGAAAGAATTTTCAGCAAAGTTTCATTCATTTCAGGGCATTGTCCCACATTCACAGCCCTCAGTAATGGTATTACCAATCTAATGTCTGAGTGGTATTACCAGCCTGATGTCTAAACTGAATTAACAACTTTCAGCCTGCAGATCCTTTTCCAGACTCTCAAAAGACTGTGCAGCAACACTGTGTATCTGGCACAGAAATTATGCACTTCTGCCAATCCCCTGCAAGACAAAAGCTGTGCATGCTTGATAGGGCATGACCAGGCAGGCAGGCCCCAAAGAGGGGGTCAGCAGACACACTAACCAGGCAGACAGAGCACAGGAAGAAATTCTGCTTTTTGGGTTGAATCAAGAGCGAGAGACCTCGGTAAGAGTCAGGCTGGGATGCCTCACAAGACTTGGTCCACATTTTCACAGCCTGAACTACTTGTAGTCAGCCTGCAAGCATCCACTTCTATAAAACAGCAATGTCTTACAAGAAATGAAAATAAAAAGAATTGAAGGGTCTCAATGAAAATCATTTCTGTTCCTTTTCCTGAAGGTATTTGGCTATTTAGCTTCTTTGCTATCTCTTTTTCTTCTAATTGTTTTCTTAGATGTGCACAAGTCTATGGGACTGGATGGGATCCACCCAAGGGTACTTTAGGAGCTTTCAGAAGTGCTCACCAAGCTGCTCACCATTAATTGTCAACAGTCCTGGCTAACTGGGAAGGTCCCAGTTGACTGGAGGCTGGCAAATATGAGCCGGGGATGAAAGGATGATCTGGGGAACCACAGGCTGGTGCATCTCCCCTATGGGGACAGGCTACAAGAGTTTGGGCTGTTCAGCCTGGAGAAGAGCAAGCTCCAAGACCACCTTATAGCAGGTTTCCAGTACCTGAAGGGGGCCCACAAGAAAGATAGGAAAGGACATTTTACAAGGGCTTGCAGTGATAGGATGAGAGGGAATGGATTGAAGCTTGTGGAGTGTAGATGTAGACTAGGTATTAGAAAAAAGTTCTTTACAGTAAGGGTGGTGAGATGCTTGAAGAAGTTGCCCAGGGAGGGCATGGATGCCCCTTCTGTGTAGGTGTTCAAGGCCAGGTTAGATGAGGCCTTGAGCAACATGGTCTAGCGGAATGTGTGCATGTCTATGGCAGAGGGATTGGAACTAGGTGATCTTTACATGTACATGCAGACTTCTTTCGTGCCACATACAAAACTAGTGATGAGTATGGCTCTCTTCTTCACAGACCCAACGCAAGGCACTGGAACCTGAATCAGCTCAAGCAAGGGGAGGAGAAAAGCAGGAGGCAGGCCACTCATTTCAGTTGTACAGCTCACTTGGAGCTTAATACAACTTCAAATTTTTGCCTGGTTACAAAGCTGAAACCACGTAAAACCATCGAGTTTTACATGTTTCCATCCACAAAGAATAAACTGACCTAGATTCTCTCATTCTTAGATTCCCTCATGGTTCTGGCCAGGTTTTCAGAGGGTTGCTAACCTTGGCTGAGTTAAGGGTTTATAATGAAACACTAAAAATCAAGTATGTTTGAGCTGGTTTGGATTTTATTATGAATGTTTTGGATGGCTGTAATGTTAGAGTCAATTCAGACGTTCTGGGTACTTTTCATCCCAAAAAATTGCTGCTTGGAAAAAAAAAATCCCATGTTTACAATAAATTAAAATCAATCATTATTTTGTGCCTGATTCTCTCCTGCTCTATTCCAGCACGGCATCTGGTTTAAGACTAATCTCCTGCAGTTGCAGCGAACGTACCTTGGATTTATATCCCCTTACTTACCACAATAATGAAAATAAAACATTTGTGGAAGAATGTACTTGCAAAATCAAGAGAATCAAAAGCATAAGGTGACAGACATAAGGGTCATGGATAAAGAAATAAAATACTAAGAGAAAATTCAGGAAAAATACATCAGAAATTCAAAAAGTACCAGAAGCAGTGAAACAAGAGTTTGTGGTTTAAAAGACAGCATCTTCAAGCTGGTGAGATGAGTCACCACCTTAAGACACATATGAAGACACCCCATTACAGTAAGGCTCAACTTAATGGTTTCTCATTTAACTGAGAGCTTCACCCTCAAAAAGTTCAAGCAAGGACATACCTCAACTGCCAATCCACAGCTTTGGAAAAAGCTGAAAGAAACATTTCCGAGGCAACTGGTAATGCAAGGCAACACTTCTAACATGCTGTTAAAGCAGGAAGGGCCCAGCTCAGGGGGCTGGGAGTAACTAAGCATTGAGAGTATGAGGGCAAATGAAAACTACTGTGAAGACATCATGTCACAGGCTAAATAATGAAGGAAGCATTTTCAGCACCTGAAGTTTTTTCAGCTTGACAGGCCCTCAGATTCTGTCAGCATGTAGTGTAAACTGTATTTTGCCTTTCAGTTAGAACCATGATTACAGGTAAGGGTTCAGCAGGACAGAGGGAGAATATAGAAAAAAATAGTGGACTGAAAAAGAAATACTCTTTCTTTGGAGCTCTTCACACATCAGACCATGTATATTGCTCCTTACACAGGTTTTTTCACATGTCCTTTAACTGTTCTTTCTAAAGAAATTTTTTTTTTCTCCTAACAAAAAGACTAAAACTATTCTCCAATGAGGAAGTTGCAAAAAGTAGTTCCACAGAAGGAACAAAATATTCTATGTTATGTTAATACTGTGCATACCTTAACAACAGACAGAGCTTTCAGAGATGCATGTTTTCATTTAGGAACAGGGACAGGGTAATTCTTAGTTAATTTTGTCTGTACTTTATTGAAATAGTTATGATAGGGAGGAGAAAAAGCATGCTTCAAACTCTGCCAATATCCAAACAAAGCAAACAGCAGCAGGGTTTTGTTTTCACTATTTTTTCATTATACTTCATATCTAGAGAATTAGTGCAACTTCAAGCTGCTTTGCATTTAAACCCATGTGTATGACAAGAGTAGCAAACACACCCAGTTGTGAGTGGAAAATTCTTATTGCTGCTATTATTTCCAGTGTAATGCATCTTTGTATGTTCTGGCATTTTTTTTTTCCTAAAATAGAAGTAGACTTTAACAAATTAGCAAACCTGAACCAAAAGCCCAGTCAAGAAATCTGAACTTTAGGGAATTTCTAGCTGGCTTTACAGTTTCTATGGCTAGCATTCCCCTACTATAGTAACTGAATTTGGATAATGGCAGGAAGAGAACACTGGTCACACAATGGTTATCTAGAACAGAACAAGCAAAACTGCCTTGGCAAGGCTTTTGCAACACTGAAAATGAGACAGCCAGGAGCAAGCTACATTTTCCCCAAATCAGTAGAGGCTACACAACCAAAAGCTCTTTCTGTTTCTTCATGCTGGTCATGCAGTTTGGTAGCTGACTCACGTCCTCTCAATTCGTGTTACAGCCCACTGCAGGCAACTGAGGTATACAATCTTAATGACAATAGGCAAGGGAAAATAATTAAATTCACCAAAAATGCACCAACTGCAGGTATCTCAGATAAAAACAGCTCCCAGACAAAATGTGTCTGGTGCTTTGCATAATGCATATGTAAAGGCTTGGAAGTTACATAGAAAACATCCACAGAGGAAGAGAGATTAACTTTGCAAGTGTTAGTTCCTAAGTGGGAATTCAAGGTGTCCACTCATTTATGGGTGATATTCAGCACCTAAACCAAGCAAGCTTTGAAAAAAAATAGTATCCCATGAAGCAGCTAATTAAGATATGTTAAACTTCAGACAACTTATGATAGAAAATTCAGCCTCTATGTTACCTGCTCTAGTTGCATGCTCATTTCAATCTTACAACATCCAAGATGCTAAGTAGAAAAGTGAATGAAAGGACAATTAGGGTTCCAGTCAGCTGAGGGAGTGACAGGATTTCTTACTGAAGTGAAAAATACAGGAGACCTTTCCTAAATCAGTTTTCTATACTGTTTATATTAACAATTACTCAAGAACTTTTAAGAAGAAATTCATCAGGAAGCCTTAGTAAAGCAACCATGACCTCAGGTAATCTGAATTAGCAAGGAATCAGAGGACAGCTTACAACAGTTTAACTTGAAATCCCTCAGTGGTATTTGTGCCATAAATTCAGTGATGAGTCACTCAACAAATACTAGATTCCATTCCTACAGTTTTCATGCCATTTTGCCAATCAAGCAAAATATTCCTTACCCTCTCTCCATACTGTGGCCCCCCGAAGTCAGACACGAGACAGCATAGTCATCCAATATGGTAGGCAACACATGTGACACTAGTCCACCCCTGGTTGTAAGGAAAGTTGTGAATCTGAGCCTTTAACCTAAAGGCAGGAGGCTGCATGTTTCATCAACACTCCTACAGCACTTGCATCCTGTCTGACTGCTTAGCTTTAAAAAAAGTAACAGCAGCAATCTAGGAAGGACCTTCCACAGGTAGAGTGATCATAAAATTTTCACTAGACACATGCTTCAAAATCATGCTTTCCTCCTCTGGCTAGACTAAAATCTTAGGAGCATAACTTCAATTAGTAAACTACACTTTTTCCCCCCCCTCTAGACTGATATGGTGCAAACTCCAGAGAGTTCAGGAAGCCTGATAATGAAAAAGGCCTTCCATATATGTGAAGCAAAATATATGCTACAAAGTGGATGGATATCAGAGCAGACATGAAAAGGGCAGAGTGTTAGACCTGGACTAGTGTCTGCTGTTGTTCAGGTCTGTAAATTTCCTTATCATAGAATCATAGAATGGTAAGGTTGGCAGTGACCTCAGGGATCATCTAGTTCCAACCCCCTGCCATAGGTAGGGACACCTCCCACTAGTACAGGTCACTCAAGACCTCATCCAACCTGGCCTTGAACACCTCCAGGGAGGGGGAGGTGAACTTGAGTGAAAAAAAACCAACTGCCTGCCTATGGCAGGGGGTTGGAACTAGATGATCCTTGAGGTCTATGATTCAATGATTATATAAGAATCAATCCAAATACTGAATTCAACATTGCTAGAATTTTCACATATTTTCAGAGATGAGAATAAACTTGTGAGGATAAAGAAAAGAAATTAAAACTAGAAAGGTTCACACAAGGCTATTGGAAACAGAATTCTGTTGAAAAATATTGCTTAGATCTCTGGCAGTTAAAACATTTAAAACAAGGACAAAACTGTCACTTTCAAGACACTAAGAAATCCTGAAGAGAAAGCAAACCCCAACTAAAGAAACATGCAGGTGATGTTTTCTAGATAATAGCATGCACTATTGCAGTCTATAAACATTTGGAAAAAACAATTTGGTCTCATTTGTTCCGGTTCATTTAATCTCTAAACAGAGAAGTTTATCTTCTCAAGCCAAGACTAATGGAGAAAGAATGTCTTCAGCTCCATAAGTCAAATGTAAACAGGTTTAAAATTAAACCATTCCCAATGTATTAGAAATGACCCTACCCACACAATTATTTGCACTCCAGTCAATCTAGACCTGACTCTCAAGTTTTGTTTCTACCCAAAGCATTCACTGTTTAACTGAGTATGTGAAACCAATTTACTTGACAGATTTAATAACATTCAGAATTATCACTGTGAATGGAAAAGAAGATGAGAGTTGTGTGCTCCTTGGAGAGCCTGAGATAGCAAGATGTTCCTTCTTGGGAAATGAACAAGTTGACTGTTAATACTCTTCCCAGTCCCGTTCCTGCTGCTTCGTCACCATTTGATTCTCCTCTACAGTTTCATAGTTCTACCAAGGGTTGAGCAAAAGCTGTCTTGTTTTGGACATCCTACAAATATTTATGTTTAGGTGTTGTTTCTTCCCCCAAATTTCCTTATTTTTTTCCCCCTTGCTTAACTGCACAACAGTAGCACACTGTTCGGACAAAAGTTAGAATAAAAGTGCTGGAATGAAACCTAGAACAACCCCCTTTCCTTTCTCTTCCTCAAAAAACCTAAAGCAGGTAAAAACACACACAGACCAAAAATCATCTTCCCTGCCCACACTCCCAGGAGTCACTACAATGAACACTGATTCAGAACCAAAGCACATAAGCTTTCAGTGACAGGAATTCTTACCCAAAACTCCAGAATGGAGTAAGTAAGTGCCAAAATAAGAGTCAATAATAATAGTATTGACATTGAGGTCTGGGTTGA
>WBNM01045779.1:0-82289 GCA_013399055.1 Ramphastos sulfuratus
TTAGGCCTACCACGACAACATTAGCAGAAGGAGCCCGTCTCTATCCGATTTGCACCCTCTCTTCAGGTAATTTGTATTTGTTAATAAAATCCCCCTCAGCCTTCTTTTTTTTCCAGGCTAAACAGCCTCAGCTCTCAGCCTGTGCTCATAGGAGAGATACTTCAGTCCCTTAATTATCTCTTAATTATCTCTGTGGCCTTTTGTTGGACTCTCTCCAGTCTGTCCATGTCTCTCTTGTGTTGAGAGACTCAGAACTGGGCACAGTACTCTGGATATGTCCTTACCAGTGCTGAGTAGAGAGGAAGGATCACTTCCCTTGACCCGCTGGTAATACTTTGACTAAAGCTGTTCAGCATACTTTTTTAACTTTTTTGCAAGGACACAATACAATTTCGTGTTCAAATTGGTGTCCACCAGGGCAAGGAGTCTTTTTCTGACAAGTGGCTTTCCAGTTGAGTGTCTCCCAGCATGTACCGGTGCATGAAGTTGTCAGTTGTCCCCCCAAAGATTTTGGAGTTCTTGTTGAACTTCATGAGGTGCCTGCCAGCCCATTTCTCCATCTTGTTGAGGACCCTCTGAATGGCAGTATGACCCTGTGGTCAGTCAGCCACTCCTTTCAGGTTTGTGTCATCAATGAGTCGGTACACTCTACTCCTTCACCCAGACCATAACTTGCAGGAGAAATTCACGGTCCATATTTCAGATCCAGTGAGAAGCTTTATTCTAACAATCTGAGGGTTTATATATCTTTATCATGGCGGGTACAGGGAAACAACAGACAGTTTGTAGTAATAATTGGCATAAACAGTTTCTCCCACATTCTAAAAGATAGCTAGCCTTCCTCTACATCACCAAAACCATAAAAGGAGGCCAGGTGTTAGAACAGATGTTAGCAGGATCAAAGCCTTTCTATTCTCTTGATTTATGACATACAAGCTGCCGCCTGTCCGCCTTACCAGTTTTCCCTCTCTGTCTCTAAAGTATAAGGCAGTGAAACTTCATCTGCATGAATTCCCACAATTACTGAAGATGTTCAACAAGACTAGACTCAGTATTGACCTCTGAAGTACACCACTAGATAAAACAGAAAATAATAACCCCTAATATTATGAGCATGCTAATATCCATATTTGGTTGAGTTTAAATTCTCTTAAGCTACCTGGTGGGACCTACCGATGTGGTTTGTTCAGTAGATAATTACCTTAAAATGTAATATTGCTTGTACTTTGTGATATTAAGTCTTAACGTGAAAGTTTAGATGATTCTAGGTATTCAGGTGTTTTTCCTTTGGATTGCCTTGCCATAGAAATGCTACCCAATTTCTGTATTTGTAATAACTGTATCCCAGAGCATTAATATAAATACAATACCTACACAGTCAATTTATTGGCAACATTCTCCTTAAAACTCAGCAACTGAGCTTTGATAGGTAGCTCTCAAGAATTTGGTAATGTGGATTTGTCTGCTGTTTTTTTTTCATGTGAATCTGAGGTACCTGCTAGTGTGTTTGCCTAAGCCTGCTAAACTGCACAGCAGGTGATCCTCAGCACTCTAATATGGGGAATAACAGGTTGAAATGAAGTCAAGGATATCTGCTCTGCCTCACTAATCTTTCATTCAATATGAAGGCTTGAAACAGAGTTATTCTGCAGTATGTTATTCTGCAGCGTGTTTTTGTGGATTCATCAAGCCTAATGAACTGGGATCCATTAGAGCTGAATATCCTGAGAGAGAAAAGATGACTAATATTATAAACCAAAGTGTACTGACTTAATTAAGCAGTTCAAGGCAATATTACAATTTGATAATAAAGAACAAGGAAGAAGCTATTACCTGGTAACTTATATAATGGAATTAACACTGCTTAGAGATGCCTGTCAATTCGTTTTTGGCATGAGGATTTAAAACCAGAGAGAAATAAAATCAGATCAGAGAGAATGCTCTTTCAGAAAGATAAAAACTGAAATGATCAAATATGTAAATGAATTCTGAAATAAAGTTAGTTTCTGAAGTTCTATGTGGAAGTTAATAGCATAGTCTTGTCTCCATTCACTTAAATTTCTGAAGCAATGTTGCTATTTTAGTATTTTTTAGTGACTGTTTTACAGGGAAATAGAACAGGGACATATTGTCTCTTCCTGCTCCTGAAAGTAAATGTAGGACGAGACAATCTAAAGCCATACAAATTATTTATCTGTGTGAATTCTATTCACAATTCAAGTTGATTCTAAAGTTTTTATTAGTTTTTCTGTCATCTTTCAATGTTTTATTGACTTAGGTTATTACTTATGCAATGATGTCTGGAAATGTTTGTGTCTATCTTATTTTGCTATGTGTAATAAGTACAGTGGTATTATCCAGATGTAAATCTGGATGTAAAACTAGCATACTGTGCTCACAAATAAGAGCACAGCAGCTTGAATTTTCCATCAAAGTCAGCAGTCAACTAACTCTGGGGTGAGAGGCATTTGATGTGACTTTAGCTCTGTGATTATATTCACAAGTATTTCACAGAATCACAGAATTGCCAGGGTTGGAAGGCACCTCAAGGATCATCTAGTTCCAACCCCCATGACATGGGCAGGGACGCTTTCTACCAGATCAGGTTGCCCAGAACCACATCCAGCCTGGCCTTAAAAACGCTTAAGGATGGGGCTTCCACCACCTCTTTGTGCAACCTGTTCCAGTGACTCACCACCCTCATGGTGAAGAACATCTTCCTAAAGTCTAATCTAAATCTCCTCTTCTCTAACTTGGATCCATTCCCCCTAGTCCTATCACTACCTGATACCATAAAAAAAACCTCATCAGCTTTCTTGTAGGCCCCCTTTAGATATTGGAAGGCCACAACAAGGTCTCTTGAACAACCCCAAGTCTCTCAGCCCGTCCTCATAGGATAGGTGATTTGTGATATTCTAAGCTATCTACCTTTTAAAATTAATAAAATAGGTAGCAAATTTGAAGACCAAATATTGTGTCTCAGAGATACTAATTTTAAGATAATCTAAATTGTTTTTTTTTTACTTATTGCATCGCAGGCTTGGTTAACTAGCTGGGACTGGACACAGAGTTTTTAAATGGGTGAATGTAATGGTGAATTTCCATGGCTGAGATTTGCTAAGACAATACCCAAGCTTTGCATAAGGAAGCCTTTGTAGACAGCATCTGTTCTCATTTTGTTCTTTTGGTACTCTTAAATAATGCAGAAGAGGTTGGATGTGTTTTTTTCTGTTTTGTTTTTTTTCTTTTTCTTTGTTTTTTGTGTTTTGTTTTTTGTGGTTTTTTTTTTGTTTGTTTGTTTGTTTTGAGGTATAATTTTGTAATTGAGGTTCAGAAAGTGAAATGAATCTGGTACTGCTTTCTGATGAGCAGTTATTGTGGGACAGTATTGGTGAAAATATGAAAATTATTATAGAATTACTGCTAACCAACAGAGGAATTATATAAAAACATTAAAAATCCAAATTAATTTATAATGCAGTTCTAGAAAGTCAGAAATTCCAAGTAAGATCTACTTTACTTGTTCTTGACTAATCCATTGAAAATACTGGCAGCACTTTTTATGAAAGTATCTTTTTGCATGTTTGCTCTTATTGCTTTTATTGTTAAGACAGTTTCTTCTTCTTCTTCCAATCTAACACAAACCTTCACACTTTGGGGTTCACACTGGGGTCATTTAGCCTGGAAAAGAAAAGGCTCAGAGGGGACCTCATTGCTGTCTACAACTACCTGAAAGGAGGTTGTAGGCAGGTGGGGGTTGGTCTCGTCTCCCAGGCAACCAGCAACAGAACAGGAGGACCCAATCTCAAGTTGTGCCAGGAGAGGTATAGGCTGGATATTAGGAGGAAGTTCTTCACACAGAGAGTGATTTACCATTGGAATGGGCTGCCCAGCGAGGTGGTGGAGTTGCTGTCCCTGGAGGTGTTCAAGAAAAGACTGTATGAGGCACTTAGTACCATGGTCTGGTTAATTGACTAGGGCTGAGTGATAGGTTGGACTGGATGATCTTGGAGGTCTCTTCCAACCTGGTTGATTCTATGATTCTACGATTCTACTCTTTGGTTCAGTATGCAGCTCCTTTTCCTAATGACTTCTTGTAATAGTATGGGCAGGATCTATTCCAAAATTAATATAACTTATTAATATTGATATTCAGGAATCTCACCACAGACCATGATTTTTCATGACAATAGGTTCTTTGCACAGTCATGGAAAGTATTACACAGAGGGGAAAATGGGGAATCTAGAGCACTTAAGAAATAACTAGCAATAATATAACAAACATTAAACTATTTTGGAAAGAGAATCTTGCGGCCACTATGCCACTCACCCTTGAGGGAGACCCGAGAGGCCCTTTCCGCTAAGGCAGAAGGCACAATAGAATTCGGTTCTGGGAAGACTTATGAATATTTACTCACAAAATATTATCTTCAGACTCCTGGAGCTGAATTATAGTTTCCAGACAGTAGCCGAACATTTGAAGGGAGTTCTGTTGGTGTCTTAATAGCCTTGAGGCTTCAAGATCTTCCCAGGCTCTAACAGGGTGCTGGGAGAGATCTCTGACCTGATCCTGGTTCCCCTTGGACTCCAGACTTGACACAGAGCTTTGCAGAGATAAAGGCAGGATACCGGAGGTACCCTGAAGATACTTGCATAATGCAAATCGCAATTGTGAGTTGTGTTGCTCTGTGTTGCACTAATTTCACTGCAGTGTTTTGTAAGTGATCATGCTAAGGGTTCCACAAAAGAAGGATGTGCAATTGTCCGGTTATCTCTGAAATTGCCCACACAACATGTAGACAATTATATGATGTTAACAGAGTGAAAATGCAGTAAATTTTTTGGGGATCAAAAGAATACTGTTGATTATTGAAAGACCTCAAATTCGATGTAGGTTGCTGTGTGAACAGTGCTTTCTGAAGCCTTTGATAATCTGTCTTTTTTTATCTTCTCTTCTAGCTGATGGATGCACTGACTGGTCTGTGGATTACAAGAAATATCAAGTTCTAGTGGGAGAACCTGTTCGTATAAAATGTGCACTCTTTTATGGATATATCAGAGCTAATTACTCGCTAGCCCAAAGTGCTGGACTTAGTTTGATGTGGTACAAAAGCTCTGGACCCGGAGATTTTGAGGAACCTATAGCTTTTGATGGAACTAGAATGAGCAAAGAAGAAGACTCCATTTGGTTCCGACCAACAGTGATACAAGACAGCGGGCTCTATGCATGTGTTATAAGGTACTGTATTTTAATATATGCATTTTAATTCATGAGATATGGAATAAGGCTCTTAATAGTGATACTTACGTGCCAAAAAATATTTTCTGAATGTGTTATTTTTCTCTTCTCCTCCTGGCATTCCCTTCCCTGAAGTGATTCATGTTTAAGTAGAAATTGCTATTGAGCGCCTTACAATTGAGATTGGTGCTTTTCCATACAGTTAGGTCATTTATTGCATCATCTAAAATCTATAAGATGAGTAGAACTGGAAGCATAAGTTGTATACTCCCATTTTTGATTCTGGTCTCTTAAAATCACTGTCCTAGAGCAAAAAGTTTCTTTTTCACATTTAGATTTAATTTTATATGGATTTTATTAAATGGTTTAATTTTTTTCCCCCCTGAAAAAATTGTTATTTTATGAAAAGTAGTTACATCAAGGAAAATGGAAGGTGAAATATTAGCATTTTCACATCTGACTTAACCAGATAATAGAGTTTGGGAGCAATTATGGTATTTACCCTTCTGATACATCAAGCTTTGTCACCAGAAATTGGACTAGATTACACTTCCTGATTTCTAAAACGGATGTTCGTCTTCTTTCTGTATTTTTTAAATGATTTGCACTGAGATATTGCTTTCAGTCTTTTAGATCAAAAAAAAATAATCTAGGCATTTTCATATTGTATCTCAGCCTCTTCCCAGGTTTGCACTAGATGTGAAGTTATGCAAATTAGAATTTGCACATAGAAAGTACAGAGAGAAGTCACTAAGAATCATTGAAAGGACTGAAGCACTTGGTTAGTGCAGTTAGTAGAACAGGTAGGGCAGTGTTCCTGCCTGTCTGTAGGGCTGTTAAAACGGTCTTGATACTCATACACACCAATGTGCTCTTGTGGCCAAAAAGGCCAATGCCATTCTGAGGTGTATTGGAAGGGCTGTGGTTAGTAGGTCGAGAGAGGTTCTCCTCCACCTCTACTCTGCCCTGGTGAGGCCTCATCTCAAATATTGTGTGCAGTTCTGGGCCCCTCAGTTCAAGAATGACCTCAGAGAACTGCTCGAGAGAGTCCATCACAAAAGTGATTAATGGAGTGGAACATCTTCCTTAGGAGAAGACACTGAGGGAGCTGAGGCTCTTTAGCTTGGAGGAGACTGCGGGGTGGCCACATTAGTGTTTGTAAATAGGTAAAGGGTGAGTGTCAAGGACATGGAGCCAGGCTTTTGTCAGAGATGCGCAATGACAGGACAAGGGACAATGGGTGGATGTTGAGGCATAGGAAGTTCCATGGAAACAAGAGGAGGATTTTTTTTCCCTGTGAGGGTGACAGAACACTGGAACAAGCTGCCCAAAGGGGTTGTGGAGTGTCCCTCTCAGGAGATACTCAAGACTCACCTGGATGTGTTCTTGTGTGATCTGGTCTAGGTGATCCCACTCTGGCAGTTGGGTTGGACTGCATGAGCTTTCGAGGTCCTTTCCAGGCCCTAACACTCTGTGATTCTGCAATAAAGAGATGTTTAATGTCTCCTGAGGACGTTTAATGTCTACTGTTTTGGTTTCCCTGGTTTTGTTGGGGTTTGGGGGGGATTTTGTTGATTTGGGGTTTTGTTTGTTTGGTTGGTTTTTCTTGTTTGGGGTAGTGGCATGCATGGGACAGGAAATGCTGTCTGGATTCTGCATGGTGACGATCATTACCAGATGATGTGTTTTCAAAAGCAGCTGTTCTTGGAGCTCTTTCATAACCTATGAAACATTTTGTCTCACATCATTTGTTTAATAGCATTTTCAGCATGGTTCTTCTTCTAAAGATGATTTTCTTTAAAACGAAACTACAAAACCCTACACATTAAGCTACTTAAGGAGGATGCTTAATTATGTTTAGATTAGGGTTGTTTTTTATTTTTTTCAGATAAGTAACAGTAGCCATGAAAATGGAAATAGATTTGTCAGTTATTTCATAGTGCTGCTTAAAATACCATAAATAATCTTCTCTGTTTAGATAAAGAAAACATTCAGATAAAGAAAACATTAAATGTCTGATACTGCACAGTAACTATAGATAAATGCTCAATTTAGATAATCAGACATAACTTTAAAATATGTATACTATTTCAACCTATATTCATTCTTTTTTCTAATTGGATTCCTTTTTAATCTGGGAGTAGGTAAGGACATGTTCTGATCTGCTTTTCACTACATACTGTTTCTTAACACACATTTAATTTGTAGTTTTCAGAATTTATCTATGTAGATTTATGATATATTTTTAAAATGCATAGCTAATTTGTGATTCTGAATACTCTTAGGAACAGTTACAAAGCCTTTCACCTTAAGGACACCAACTGGAATAAGCAAATATTGGTTAAAGGCTTAATACTAAGAGTCTGTGTTTCAGCTTTAGATCTGTTGGATGGAACCTTTCAAATATATGATCAAGTTGGTTATTTGTAAAAGACAAAATCCTCATTTCAGTGTAAGAGGAATATATTATTTTATGCCTGTTTTGTGCTTACAGATAGTTTCGAATGCCCATTTAGGATCAAGTTTGAAACTTAATAATTTATGTTGACAAGTTAGACATATATTTGATGTGTTAATTTGAAACAAATAAAATAAATTAGTCAGCAATACAATGGTTCACTTTGTCATGGAATCACAGAATTATTGAGGCTGGAAAATACCTCTGATATCATCAAGTCCATCCTATGACTTAACGTTATCACATGGGCTAGACCATGGCCCTAAGTGCCACATCCAATCTTTCCTTAAACGCCTCCAGGGACAGTGACTCCACCACCTCTCTGTGCAGTCCATTATGGTGTCTAATTACCCTTTCCACGAGGAAATGCTTCCTAACATCCAAACTAAACCTCCCCTGGCACAGCTTCAAGCTATGCCCTCTCACCTTGTCACAGGTTGCTTGGGAGAAGAGCTCGACCCCCATCTTACTGCAACTTCCCTTCATTATCCCCATTACCATAACCATTCATTATTCCCATTATTCCCTTCCTCTTATTCTTTCAGCTTCTTACAGTATTCAGTGATTAAAACAAACAAACAAACAAACAAAAACGAAAAAAAAAAAGAAAAAAAGAAAAGGAAAAATATATAAGAGGCTGAATTGATGCCATCTGGCAAAATTATGTACTCTCTCTGTATTTCCAAAATTATTACTACAGAAATATCTAGAAAAAGCTCTCACAGCAAATAGCTGCCTACTGCTCTTTACTGCTCTTCAGTCTCATCACTGAAATCATAACACTCAAAGCCACTGTCACTTTATGCTTGGGTACTGGTGAAACACTGCAGAATCTGCAGAAAGATTAGTGAACAAGAACTGTTATTTCTTTCCAGGAGCAAAGTGAAAATTGCAGGGATTTATATTTTTTTCTTATAGATCTGATTTTTTTTCTTTATTTTAATAAGGGCTTTAAATGCTTTTAGAATGATGTTTATAAGCTATTCAATTTTTTAAGACCTAAATGAGAAGCTCAGTTAAGAGCCTTAAAATTACCCAGTTGTAAACATGTTCAGTGTGATGCTTGCAGAACTTGAGTAGGAGAGCTCAGAGAAGAGATATTCCTGTAAGGTAAGGAGGGAAGGCACTAAAGGGTAAAAAGGAGCTATGCTCTGAATAAATGTCTCTGCCTATATTTTATTCCAAAGTTAATTGAAGAGGTGGAGCAACCCAGTGCTTAATATTTTCTTTGCTGAGAAACCCTTTCTTCACAGTTCTGTAACTTTTCACCCTGTGCCACCAGTAAGGAAGAAAAATATAGCTATGACATAGCTATGTAGAGAACAACATGCTGGAATAAATTGTTTGGCACTGTATGAAAAATGTGGAAAAGGTAGTTAGGGACCAAACAGTTCCACAGTAGCTGTACTATAGTAAAGTTTCATTGAGTAGAAACCTTCACATTTCAGTGAAATTAACCCAGGGATGGTGATGATGGCTGTCTCTTTTTCCTGTAGAAAAATAAGAAACTACCTTCAGCCCTTTGCACTACTGTTCACATTGTTCTCACCTTTAATTTCTTACCCCTGCTTTTTATCCCATGGGAATATGTCTGCCATAAAGGAATTGAGAAAATCAAGACAGAAGTTTATAATCAAGGCATTGTTTCGTACCCATAGCTGCAGAAAAGGAGATAGGTAAAAATAGCTTTCAGCTTACTATGGTTAATGTAAGAACTATGGGCTTTTCATTTCATGCCCAGAAACTTCTATGATATTATCTCCAATAAAGGCCCATCCTAACATCAACTCAGGTCAATGGGGCCCAAGAGGAAGGCTGGGCTGTGATGTATTTGTGCTGGAATGAGTGCTATTCCGAAAGATGAAATAGATTTTTATGATACATTCAGCCAGAGTTTTGCATAGGCATGTCATGGAATTATAGAGCGGTGTGAGTTGGAACCCAAAGCACTGGACCTCAGTGGCTTTTTTGAACAGCAAAATGTTTACACAGGCCCACTTCTCAAGCCTGTCAAGGTCTCTCTGAATGGCATCCCTTCCCTCTAGAGTACCAACCACACCAGCAACTCTGACAGTCTCTAAAAGTGGTGTGTACGTTCTGGAGAGCATTCCTCTCACACAGTTGATGGACTTGCTTTGATCCTCTCCTTTGTTGTGATTTGGTTTGTAGAGAGCAGAGGTGGCAATTTATTCTGTCTCCATTATTCCTATGCCCATTTTGTAAGCTTGTCTGAGTTCTTCCTTCTGTAAATATGTTTGGTAACCATGAGAAGAAAACTGTGTCTTATGGTGGTCAAGGCTTGATCTATCTCCTTTACAAATCTAAGCTTGATAGGCTGATGCAGAGTTGCATGCATGCCCAGGGCCGCTAGGGATGGGGTGGAGGACAGCATGAGATGAGACAACCACCGATACCAATATGAGACATCCAAGATTGCCCCTTTAGTGCAGAAAGTAGCACATATTTATACAGGAATAGAACTGTCTGGCCACAAGTTATTCATTCTCTGATTGGCTGCAGGCAGCTGCTCTTGAGCCTTTTTATCACCCCAATAAGTACCCCAACACTTAATATTCAGGTATCCTGTTTTGCAGAAGTACATCCTTTTGTTTTTGATCTAACTAGCTTTCTGGTCTACATCTTTATCTCGGATGACTCATACAAAGGGCAGCTGTGCTGATGGTCTTTTCCCTCGCTGGCAGTTCTTTCCCCTTATCTTTTGTTCTGTTTAGCTCTCAGCTAGTGTGTATCCAACAATAGACTAGTCAGGCATCCTTGAAACTTTGCGAGTTAAAGATGCAGAATTGAGCAGAAAAAGTCTCCAGGCTAATGTAATTTATGCATGCTGAAAATACATTAAATGTCCTGTACAGATGGAAAAAACCTCAATTCCTAGTTCATAGAAATACATGAAATTGGGAATTTTCTTGAAGTTGTTGCTTGTTGGAGGTCAGGTGATTGAAATCTACTCATTTTCCACGCTCTCTGACACTGCAGTAGATCAGGATCAGTTGTCTGACATTAGCGACTTTATTGTGAGTGATAAATATCTTTCACATGCAGTAAGGCAAAGCAAATGCCTAATATTGGAGAGACAAACAGGTAAGCTTAGAGTAGCTCATCTCACTGTTGATGTAAGCTGTTCATGTAAGTGTTGATGTAAGTGAATGATGTTGAATTCCAGTGTGTGATTGCTACTTACTTGGCTCAGTGAGAACTTGACACTGAAAATCAAACAAGCAAGCATGGTGGTGCTTATATAAATGAGTAGTATGGTGTTTAGAGTGGATATAATTGTGTTAAGTGAAGAGTCTTGATGTAAGCAAGTCTGAGAACTAAAAGAGGTAGTCCACAGAATTGTTTTAGGCAACACTTAATTAAAAGATATATTAATTTATAGTAAGGAGAAAATAAGTAATGTCTGTACTTGCACAAAATAGGGGAAGGATATTGATATTGGGGGAAAAAAAATCTTGTGTTTGAGTAGAAGGCATTGGCAATGCACACTTGAACATCTCTGTACTTACTGGAGTAGCATAGATGATACTTAAGGAGGCAACTATTGGAAGAAAAGGCTTCTGTGTGACACCAACTTTCTTCTACTAATTCTTTTGTTGTTATGTGCTGAAATACAGCAATGTACAAATACCTTATTCTGACTACTACTTCTGCTGTTTTTCTCTAAGAGTACTTCTAGCAGGTCAGTTTTACTTGTCCCGTGATTGTCAAGGTTCTTCTTGTCACAACAAATTAACATTTCTGACCCAAAAAGTAACAGTTGACATCTCTTTTCAGTGTAGTAATAAAATATGACTGTGATGTTTTTGCAGCTGTCATTTAAGAAGAGAAAGTCTTAACCTAGCCAGATTGTATTAATATGCATTGTTTGCAGTAAGAGACATCATTTCTCTTTTGTTAGAGTAGGTAATCTTTTGTCCCTTTTACACTGTTCTGCTAACTTCAGCCATCTTAGAAAAGGACCAGAAGCCATTAAACAGTGTGGAAGAAGTGGCCTATAAGCTGCCTTTTTAGTGAATGTGAGAGAAAGAGAAAACACAGATGAAGTTAATTCCATGCAACTGATACTTAAAAGTAGATAATTTTCTTCCAGGTACTAGGAAAAATGGAATACAAAGAACTAAAATGACTTCTATGTATTTTCAAAACAATGTTGGTTTTTTTTTTCTGTTTGTTTATAGTTTGTGACTTTTTTTCTTGCAGAATTCAGAATAATCAAGTTGTACAGATAGCAATAATATTGGCCTCCTACCTTTTATGTGGCTATTTAAGTTTGCTCATAATATCTGATTTCAAATTGTATTTTGAACCTCTCTGTCCTACAAATGCTTATCTCTGTGTGTATAAACAGCCTGTTTCTACACAAACTCAGTATTGAGCATCCAGATGCTAAACAGCTGCATGTGCTTTATTTCCCTAATTCTCACTGTTGCCAGGCCAGAAAGCAATTTTTCTGATGTTAAAATATAACTAAGACTTCAATCAGTTACACAGGAATGATGTCTTTTAGATGCACAAGGAGCATTTCTAAGATATTTGAAAGGTAATGACATATATATCCCTGGGTGTGGAAGAAGCAGAACATGAGATAGATTTAGGCAAGCTACATGCCGCTACACACCCACTCTTATGTAAATAAAGTGAGATCTCTGGCTTTTAAGCCAAACCATTTGCTAGGCTCCATCAGCTAGACTGACAGTTACAGTGGGAGTTTAGGCATAACACACAGGTATATGTATGTAAGGGATCACAGAGCTGAAGTGTCTTAAACTGAATCCCAAACTAAATTAACTTCATTTGTATATTCATATTGCATACATTGAAATCCATTGACTAGTGTGAAAGTTAAGTGATGCATCTCTGTACTCAGTTCTGTGTCATGAGACTCACACTTCTTAGATTTTTCAAATAAATGTAGTATTTTAATGTAAGAACCTAATGTGACTGAATTAATTTATACTCTAAATTCTTCTGAAATGCAAATCCAAAGTAGCAGTTGAGACTCCCAAAATTTATCAACTCACTTAAAAGCTATCAGTTCAACAAACAGGGCTACTTCTCGTAATTAGATTGACATTTCCAGGGTTTCTATGCAAATAAATAATTCTTGAGAAAAGGGAAAGAAAAGCAGCTGAGAGAGCAGCTGAGATTCTTTAGTCAGACTCCAAGAAGCATCAAATATTAGATGATCTGTGATGAAGTCTCACATGAGTTTTTCGGAATGGTTGAATCAGAAGAGGATGTGTGTGCTGTAACCCAGAAATGTTACGAATAGAGACGAGACTGAAGAGAATCTCCTAGCAACTACTTCCTGATGCCACTACGTTAAGGAGCAAAGAAGGTGCCACATTTTCAGGATGCCTTTGGAACAATTCAGCCAACCTTTCAGACTTCCCATAGCCATTAGAATAATTGTCCCAAACCAAGAGTGATGTAAAGCACTCTTAGCAGTTTTTCTTTGATGATTCTTGTTCTCATCCTTGCTTCTCTTTCTTCTCTATTCATAAATTAGAGAAAGGTGCCCAATATTACCCAAAAAGAGTTTTAGTAGCATCCATTCTCAAACGTTCATGTCCACTAAAGTGTGTATGGGTATCTAACCCAAGGAGCTAATCATCTCTTGAGAAAAGTGATAGCTGGTGACCATGGAAACAACTGAAGGAGGAAAGCAACAGATATTCATTTACACAGCTTGTATGTTAATGAAATATTGCCTTTGAAAAGTAGGGTGTGAGGGTGAGTTAGTTACTGAGCCTGGTGATGTCAAATAGCAAGTTTTCCATAGAAATGTTGATACACATGAACCAGTAGTCTAGTGTGGTCAGAGTAGTGCACTTGGAGAAGTCATGTGAGACCTCAAAGCGACTTCAGGTTTGATGTGCAAGAAATAATAATGAGATTTTTGTAACACCTAAGTAATTTGGATTCAAAGAATATTTCTCATTCTATAAAGTCATAGTTCAGGTGTAAGCATAAGATAAAGATTCATGTTTTCAATGCCTGTATGTCGTAATTTCTCATCCTATCCGTTCCAGTGGTGACTGTAGAATAACTAAAGTGTTATTCTCTAAATGTATCCAGAGCTGACAGTAGTCTGAAACCAGTGAATTTAATTATTTTTTTAATGTCTCCCAGACATGAAACTTCCAAGTGGACTTAGTAAGTAAAAAATTGTTTTAACACTGAAAATAATACTGTGCAGCTTTTCCCACTATAGAGAAGAATTAATGACATTTGCCTATTTAATGCTTGCTTAGAGCTACCATCTGTCAAAGTAACATAGTCTGTGGATGCTAATTTCAAAAATGAGATGACGAGAAAAGTGTCTGAAAAGATGAGCAAAGGTCAAGACCATCTGTAATCTTAGTGTGACCTTTTAAAACATGAGGCATTAAGAGATAGCCTTTGGGTGATATCTTTGGCCTTTGTTTAGAGAATTAATCAAGACTAGACAGGAAGGGGAGTCCTGTGTTCACTTACTGCAGAAGTTAGTGTGTGCATGTGAATACACATGTGAATGAGCTCACACAGGTACCCATACCTGCACAACACATGCACGTATTAAGCCAAAAAAGAGAAAAAAAGACAAGAAAGGATGGCCTGAGTATGGTTAATGAGGACATTTGAGAATTCATTTAACTTTTACCTAATTTCTTGTATGAATATAACCAAGCCATTGGTTACAATATAACCAAGCCATTGAAAAGAATTGGATTTTTCTCTCTTTGGGGTTGCACTGTTGATTCTGACCACTCTTTTTCAGGCTGCATGAAAAGAACCTCTGTAAGGCATTATTTCATGTTTTTCTTCAATGCAATGACAGTAATAGCTATGCAAAATAAATTTGTCAGTCTGCAGGGAATCTTTAGAATATGACCCATGAGTGATATTGGTATTTTTTACTTCTTTTTCAGCCTTGCATGCTAGATCTTGTCAGAAATTATTTAAAATGCCTGGCAACACATAAGGAGATAAGGTGGCTGCTTTTTGGTTTAACTGTTTTATCTGGATTCCTTTTCATACATGTACCTGTTTTCTGGGAGTGAAAAAGTTCCTAACATTTATTTATTTATTTAATATTTATATGAAGAAATTGAATTAGAAGATTGTGTGTAAAAATAAACTTTTTAAAAGGTATTCTGAAAAGGAAGTATAAAATGGTGTGCTTTGCCCTGATACTTCAAATTGTTTTATGATAACCTTGAAGAACAGAAAATGCTTTTTAGACACTCTCTTCTCCGTAGTGAAAAGAACAAATAATAGACAGTTATGTGGTGCTTTTTTTCCCCTTTCAAACAAATCTTTTCTTTTTCAAGCACAAGGTGAACTGGATAGATTTAGCAGCAAGGAATAATCAGCTACACAGCCAGCTTCATTTCTGTGATGCTCTTGAGTTTTAGGATCAAGCTGGCTGGCTTCTAAGGGCAGAGAGTACAAATTAAAGTTCATCACCTTCAGCTGTGGGTTATTAAAGTGACAGAGAGATTGCTCAAATGGACACGAGTACTAATGCCTTTTCAGTGACATTTTTATGACATGTTTTCATTGTGAGGTTGTTTTTTCCTTTTCCTTTGAAATATTGTCTGCCTTTTCTGGACATTATAATTAACCCCATGCCATATAAACAGCTCAGTTCAATGTTTGGTCCTAGGTGTGGTTCTGCCTCAATATTCATTCTCTCTCTACAGCGTTTTTGTGAAGTTTTATGACAATATGACAGCTGAAGGAAATTCTTTTTTCTAATAGGTGGCACCTCTTCTCAGGTCAAAGCTTGAAAAGACCTTTAAGATCATCATGTACAACTGTTAACCTAATGCTACCATGTCCACTACTGAACCTCAGTAATATGTCTCCATTACTTTTAAATACCTCCAGGGATGGTGATTCAACCACTTCCCTGGGCACCTTATTCCTGTTTAACTATCTTTTCAGTGAAGAAATATTTCCTAATGTCTAGCCCAAACCTTCCCTGATGTAACCTGAGGCCATTTCCTCTCATCCTGTCACTTGCTACTTAGACCAACACCCACCTTGCGACAACCTCCTTTCTGGTAATTGTAGAAAGCAGTAAGATCTTACCTCAGCCTTTTCTCAAGGCTAAACAACACTACTTCCCTCACTGTTCCTCATAGCACTTGTTCTCTAGACCCTTTGCCATCTTTGTTACCCTTCTCTGGACATGCTTCAGTACCTCAGTGTCTCTCTTGTGGTGAGTGGCCCAAAACTGAATACAATATTCCAACTGTGGTCTCACAAATGACCAGTAAAGGTGCATGATTATCTCCCCACTCCTGCCAGACAGCACTATTTGTGATACCTGCCAGGATGCTGTTGGCCATCTGAGCACACTGCTGGCTCTTATTCAGACAGCTTTTGACCAATACCCCCATGTCCTTTTTTACCAAGATCTTTAAAACCACTCTTCCCCAAGCCTGTAGTGTTGCATGGATGGTTGTGACCAAAATGTAGGTAGGACCTAGCATGTGGCCTTGGTCAGCCTCTTACCTTGGCCCATCAATCCAGCCTGTCCAGGTCCTGCAGAGCCTTCCTACCTTCAAGCAGATCAAACCAACTTCATGAGGTTCAACAAGACCAAGTGCAAGGTCCTGCATCTGAGTCAAGGCAATCCCAAGCACAAATACAGGCTGGGCAGTGACTGGCTGGAGAGCAGCCCTGAGGAGAGGGACTTGGAGGTGCTGGTGGATGGGAAGCTCTACGTGAGCCAGCAGTGTGCACTTGCAGCCCAGAAAGCCAACCAGATCCTGGGCTGCATCAGGAGAAGTGTGGCCAGCAGGTCGAGGGAGATGATTCTCCTCCTCTACTCTGCTCCGGTGAGACCCCACTTGGGAGTACTGCATTGAGTTCTGGAGCCCCTAATACAAGAGGGATGTGGACATGCTGGAGTGTGTCCAGAGAAGGGCCATGAAGATGAGCAGAGGGCTGGAGCACCTCTGCTATGAGGACAGACTGAAAGTGTTGTGGCTGTTCAGTCTGGACAGGAGAAGGCTCTGAGGTGACCTTATTGTGGCCTTCCAGTGTCTGAAGGGAGCCTACAAAAAAGCTGGGGAGGGACTTTATAGGATATCAGATAGTGACAAGACTAGGGAGAATGGAGCAAAGCTGGAGGTGGGGAGATTCAGACTGGAGGTGAGGAGGAAGTTGTTCACCATGAGAATAGTGAGAACCTGGAATGAGTTGCCCAGGGAGGTGTTTGAGGCCCCATCCATGAAGGTGTTTAAGGCCAGACTGGATGAGGCTCTGGCCAGCCTGATCTAGGGTAGGGTGTCCCTGCCCATGGCAGGGGGTTTGGAACTAGATAATCCTTGTGGTTCCTTCCAACCCTGACTGATTCTATGATTCTATCAGCACTCCCACCCAGGTCGATGTTGTGTTGTGCAAACTTACTGCAGATGCATTTGATCCTCTCATCCAAATCAGTGATAAAGATATTAGAGAGCTGGCCCCAGTACTGGTTGTGTCTTTACAGATAATAGGTAAATGTCAGGCACAGGCAGTTTCTGTGTGTGTGACATTATATCTGCTAAAATAGCTTTGGCTCATTTTATCTTCAATATTGTTTAAAAGTACAGCTATCAGTATGGTACCTTACTGCCAAAAGCCGAATCAAATGCATTCAAAGCTGAGCTTGCTATTAGCGTTTGTGCTGCTTTGAGGCTAATTGGAATATTTTAACAGAGAAAATTATAGGCCGTGAAAGGAAAACAATAGTGATGTCTACTTCACTCATAGGCTTCCTGAGATGTTTAAGACTAAGAACACAAAACATAGATAAGACACTCGGGCACAGACACTCTTGGTCACTGCCTCTCTGGGAGCTTCTTGCCTTCTCTCTGCTGAGTAACCTCACTAACCACTTTCCTTCTAACCCCCTGGCTGATCCTCCAAACTCACCTTGCACGTAAGGCAAACCTTGGCGTAAGGTAGAGAGGTTGGAAGAAGGTGGAAGGGTGGTTGGGAGCCCCTCTTGGGGGACTCTGATTTCTGGGAGGGGTATTGTGTTTCAGTATTACCTTTAACTCGTATATTTCTGTAAATATTCCTGTATATAGTGTATATATCTGCTTGTATATTGTGCTGAGCTGTAAATAGAGCTTCAGTCCTTAACTTCCAGCTGGCTGAGTCTAGTCTGGGTGATTTTACAAAGTGTGGGGGGGCAAGGAACTCCCAAACCATCACAGTGTTCCATACTAAAATAAGCTCTGCTAGCAACATCTTTGCTTTTGACTTCAGTTTTCTAGTACTGGTTTCTGTTTGTGGATTCTTGGTAAAAAACAGTCTTATGAAAATTAAATTCATTCCAGAACAATATTTACAATAAATGCAAATGAAAAGTAAAGTCCAAACCTGTGACTGTTGATGGAAATGTACTTCCTTTTCACTTAGGGAAAAAGGAAAGATAAATTGCCTACAATTTCTGGCATTGTGTCTGTTCATCACTTGAACAGAGCAAATCCTCATTCTCAGCAAACCCAAGGTTTTTCTACAGAAACTCAGACAAGAAACATGTCAGATGCAGTGTTCTGCAGTACGTTGTTGTATAACGCTGATAACAAAGCATAGAATTCCAAGGATGTGGCTTCCAAACAAATTTGTTTTACTCTATACACTGAAGGAGTAAACATGCAATATTTCAGGACTGACAGGCATTAGTTTTTGCTGCTGCTTCCAGCTAGAAAAGTGTCTTGACAATGTCCACTTACACTAATCCTGCAGCATAGAAAGGTTTAACAGTAGCCACTGCTCTGGCCTCAAGGTGCTTGACTCTCATTTACTTCAGGAACAATTCTTTTCCCAATAAGCAGGGGATTATGCTATTGTCAAAAAGCAGAAAATACAGGTACTTCAATAGAAAACTGTTTCCCACCTCAAAGTGTTTGACCTTTGTCTGAGAGTGTAACTTTTTAGTTGCTGGAAATTGGCCAGTAACTCCTGTAGGATCTGGATTTGCATTTATCAATGCAGTAAAAGTTGTAGAGCTGATAAAAAATATGAATGCATTATTTCCTTCTATCATCATTAATGTGCTGTCATTTAAAATGTTGCAGGTAATGCACATGTTAACCTCACAGAGGCTTAGGTGTAGGCACTCAAAACTCAAGAATTCAGTCTATGTAAATTGTACATGAAGTAAGACAAGATTCTTCGGTTGTTCATGCAGTCATTCCAAGTGCAGATCATTTAATCATCACTTTCACACAGTCAGGTTCTATTTAAGAGGAGTTAATGTAAAGATTGAAAATTTTAGTTAACTATCCAGTGAAAACTACCACTTTTTTTTTTTTTTTTGGCTCAGCTTTTCAGGATGGGACAAATAAAGGAAACACAATTTCCCTGAGAGATTACAGTCAAATATTCTAGTTTGAAATGTGAAAGGTTAATGAAAAACTTGGATAGTGCAGTGATAAAATTATATGCAAGCTTATAAGGGAATTAAATCCTTTGTATTCAGTTCAAGATATGCAGTAAATAAAATTGGGACCTGCATACGGAGTGCTACAATAGGCAGATGTGATCAGAGCATGTTTACCATGGCTTGTACATCCATTGTACACCCAGAGTAACAAATAAATGGCTGAGTGGAGGGAAGACTGAGGGGAAAAAAATGTGCTCATGCTATTTAAAGATAATGTTGTAATATAGGCACACAGGGTGGCAGGATTAAGAAAACTTTGATTAGTTCATTCCTTTACATCTATTTTTTTTTTTAATTCACATTTTTTGTCCTGCATTTTATATTTACAGATTGTGTGGCACTAGAATAGTATGATTTATTTTTATTGGGGTGTGAATAGCTTGTTAAAATTAATGTGTCATCTCCAGCTTTTCTGTCTTATGAATTTTACTCGAGGCTTTATAGCACTATAGTTAGAAAAGTTTTTAACAAATTGTATAGATTTAATGCTATGTAAAATTGTATTGAGTCCTTATCCTTCTTAAACTTCTCTATGATGCTGAGATTTAATAGCATGATGCACAGCTTTCCCATTTCTAAGCTGCACAGCTATTGTAGATCCCCCATGTAGGAACAAGAAAGGCAAGTGTCCCATTTGTGGTTCAGACTCTGCCACAGCTGAGCCCCATGAGGCTGCTCACGAAATCCCACCTGCCCCATAGAATGGGAAGGAGGAAAATACCAAACCGACTGGGTTGAGATAAGGAGAGTTTAATGGAATGATACAAATAACAAATGAACAACAGGAATAACACCAATAGTAAAGAATTAATCTATAAATAATAATTAATACATAAAATGAGGCTCATTCCATGGCTCTACCTCAAAATCTGCTGTTCCTGACAACTGCTGAAACAGTCTGTGCCAGCACCTCTTCCCACACCCTGGTCTCAACACTCCCTCATTGATAGCAGTTATCATTTATAGGGTATGGAATGCCCCACCAGCTGGTTCAGATGGTTTCCTGGCTATGACCCCTTCCAACTTCTTCGTTGTTTGGGAGTTTCCCCTTATCCCCCCCCACCCCCCGCCAATTAACCAGACTAACTCAGCCAGCTGGAGGTTAAGGATGAAGCTATATTTACAGTGTGGCACACATTTGCAAGCATATATACACAATATATACAGGTATTTACAACTATATACAAGTTAAAAGTAGTACAGAAATTCAGAACCCCTCCCAAACAGCAGAACTGCTCAGGGAAGCTCTGAATTAACTCCCCTCCTTTTTCCCACCCTCTTCCTTATCTAAGAAGGCTTACATGCAGAAACGAGATGCAGTTGTGGCTGCTCCCTCCCTGGAGGTGTTCAAGGCCAGGTTGGATGAGGCCTTGAGTAACCTGTACTAGTGGGAGGTGTCCCTGCCTATGGCAGGGGATTGGAACTAGATGATCCTTGAGGTCTCCTTCCAACCTTACCATTGTATGATTCTATAAGGAGTTAGAAGAAGGATGATAAGATTGAGTTATACAGGTCTGTCCAGGTGACAGACATCACTATTATTTTCTTTTCACAGCCAATGATCTAATTTCTCTCATTAAAATATTCCAATTAGCCTCAAACCAGCACACCTAGCCAAACCCAGAACAGTCCCCAGACAGGCCCAAGCAACACTGGTGGTGACACTGAGTGTGTCTGATGTCCAGATTGCTGCATGCAATCTCGACATCTTCTCTCAGATTCCTTCACAACAGCGTTACTATCAGATTTGGAAAGTGACAGTCCCTTTTCCTGCTGGCAGCAATGGTGCACTGATATATTCACCACTTGAAATGCAGGAATAGCCTCAGACTAATGTGAGACATACTGGACCATTACAATATGCTGACAGTAAACACTCAATTCATGCATATTGAAATTGCTGATTTTTCCGTTTGGCTCTCAAGTGCTGAAGGTGAAAAAGCATGCAGACTTGTAGGCCCCAGGAATGTCCTTTCAAGATCAAGTCTATTCATCGTCACTCTCTACAACTAGCTAAAGGGAAGTTGTACTTAGGTGGGGGTCAGGCTCTTCTCCCAGGCAACTAGTGACAGGACAAGAGGGCATGGTCTGAAGATGTGCCAGGGCAGGTTTAGTTGGATGTTAGGAAGCACTTCCTCATGGAAAGAGTGATTAGGTACTGGAATGGACTGCCCAGGAAGGTGGTGAAGTCATCATCCCTGGAGGTCTTTAAGAAAAGATTGGATGTGACACTTCATGGCATGGTTTAGCTGATGTGGTAGTGTTAAGTTATAGGCTGGACTTGATTATCTTGGAGGTCTTTTTCAGCCTCCTTTTTTTACTCTAAGTAGTTTTCCTTATCAGAGCAGATTTTCTTCTTTTTTTTTTTTTTTTTTTTTTTAAGGAAGGTTTATTTATTTAAAGAATCCTCCTGAAACCATACAGGTCCCAGCATTAGAGATGTTTTTTGGTCACAGTGAGGCTTCAACAGGGAATGAATGAGAACAGGGACTCTGTTAAGCTCTCATATTTTTCACCAGAGAGAAAATACCTGGTTGTTAATTAGAGCAATAACCAGCAGTGTTCATAATAATGCGTAATTTGTTTAGAGTGGTGCTTTTAAGCTGTACTTTCCTGTTCTTTGTGAGAAAATCCTCCCACACACCTTCAAATCTTGTGGGTGTTCAGTGCATGAAGAAAATCAGCAAAGGGCAAATGAAATTAAATCAGCTAAAATAGAATTCGGATGTTGTCGTTGTGTCTTTTTTTTCCTCCCTTTTTGTAGCATATGCTTATATTCAGAATACTAAGATTGACAAGATGGATCAGTCTTATTATGGAGATATTCAAAACCTGACTGGACATGATCTTGTGTAACCTGGTCTAAGCAATCCTTTTTTAGCAATAGTTTTAATATAGATAATCTCTGGAGGTCACTTCCAACCCCTTTTTTTTCCACAATTCTGTGATTAATCAGTAAATGCTGCTTATGTGGACTTGTTATGGTGTGAAAATATGACTTGTACCAGCTTTTGTGGTAGTTACATTCTGTCAGTGAAAAAAAACTCCAATACAATTGCATGGACAAAATAATATGAGAAAAAATATGTTATGATCCAGATTTTTCTGAGGCATTGTTCAAGCACTGAAAAGTAGAGTCTTCCAGTCCCACCAGGGCAGAGATGGTATGTCTAGTTGCTGGATGATTTAAGCTGTACTGGATAGTGACTCCTTGCTGTGTCTCAAACATAAAACGCAACATAAAGTGATTTACACAGGTTGGCAGTGTTGTCTTTATGAGGGGTGCCCAAGCATATATGTTTTGTCTCTAAAGCAATGAGATGAGGGCATGAAAATATGGTTGAGGCACTACAGCAGACTGTGGCTTAACACTCTTACATGAAACACAACACCAAATATTGCATTTGGGAAACTACAGCAAACCCTGCTGTCAGTCACTCTTCTCAAAGCCTCATTTAAACGATGACGCTAAATGAGCAATCTGCTTGTGTTTCAAATCCTTTGATCTCATGGAGATCATGGACATATGGTAGTTACTTTGACCACCACGTGTTGCCCTTTGATGTTTACAAAATACATCCAAAACTTTTCATTTGAGTGACAGAATAACTACTATGAATAGCTGGTTTATCAGGCGAAGACTGATAAAGGGGGAACAGGGTTTTTTTGACTGAACAGCTACATGATTAATAGAATATTGAGCAGTTTTATATGTACTAACATAATTCCTTCTGATTCTTCAGTAGTCCTGTCTAGAAGAAGTGTGGGAGCCAAATTTATTTTTGCTAAAACACTGTAATGAAATCTTTTGAATTTTGCAAATTACAATACTTATGTCTTTGTATTTCTGTAAATCTGAATATTAAAAGTACAAACAATTATTTTGAGTAGGAAGTAATTTTCATGTGTTTGAAGTTATTTTGATGTCACACTATAGTTAGTAATCACAATCAAATATGGGTGATATCTGATAGTGTACTATCAGAAACATTGCATTTTATTTTTTGGTGTTAATTTAAAATTCTCAGTCTTTTTTTTTTTTTTTTTTTTCCCAATCATATCAGCTTCATTAATTAGCAAATTGCCACTCAGGTTAAAACAAATTTAAGAGATTTGATGTGCAGATTATGTCAAAAAAAGGCTTTCTGTATCTACAGTTGATGGGATAGGGCTGGGGGATAGGTTGGACTGGATGATCTTGGAGGTCTCTTCCAACCTGGTCGATTCTATGATTCTATAGTATTAGTGGTCCTAGCTAGGCCATGAAGTTTATGTGAATTAATACATTTAGGTAAGTGAAAGTTATGCAAAATGAGCTAAAACTACAAAGGTTACCCAAAAAAAATCAATATAACAATTAATGCTACTGACATAATTAATATTTACTGAAAATTCCTATGTATACCTCACTCTATGGTTTAGTTTTAGGTAGCCCTTTGAGAATCAGGGAATTGAACTCAATCCTTCTGGGTCTCCTCTAACTCTAGATACTCTATCACCTCTGTACAACTGTCTTCCTATAACATTGAAGATACACACTTGGAGACAATAAAAATGATGCCATGCCTTTTCAATCTTTTGTGACTCAGAGAACAGGCAGTATCCACAGGTATGATTATCTCCTGTCAGTTGGCCAGATTAGATTTTTGCTAGCAATAAATTACTTCAGTTGGAGAACTGATTGACCTTTTGAAATAGGACCATGAAGTGTTTCTAGTTCTCTGGAGTATGTGTAGGGAAGGAGGGAGAATAGAATATGCATGTTTAGAATTCTCTCTAGGATATATGAATTCTCAACACGTGGAAATGGGGACAGTTGCAGGTGGTGCATTCTAGTTCATAGCACATTAGTCCTTCTAGTGTGTAGTGCTCTCATACATGCATTGTTTGCTTAGTATTTTGGTGATTTGTTCATTTAAATTGAGTACAAATATCTTTGTGAAATACATGTTCCACTGCAAATACAAATTACATTCCAGTACCAAAATCATGCTTTTTATAGTGTACATCATACAGTTTAGTATGATGCTTTCTGATGTTTAAAAAGAAAAAAAATCTTTGAAAGTGAAACTACAGCTTTTAGTCCTCAAAATACATCATATTAGGAAAGAAATCCTTCCTGAGAAGGAACACAAATCAGTTATATCCAGGAAATGTAACAAGGAGCTTTGATATGCCTGAAGAGTGTGATATGTGTGATGATGTGAAATAGTTCTTCTTTTGTATTCTTGTGCTAAATGAGTGTTCATGCCTGATCAGTGAGTTTATTATCCATTCTTTTTAACTTACTCTTCATTACTCTCTGTCATGGATTGAGTTGAACCTCACTAAAGCATTACACTCTTTCAGTTTTTTTTCTTAATAGTGTAGTGAAGGAGGCCATGATGCGTGTATGTTAACTTGTAAATGTCCAGTCATGCAAGATGGGGGAGAAAAAATGAGATTATAAACAGCAAAAAGAAAAGGTTAAAATAATTCCAGGATGTAGAATGTATTTCTATATATCATTTGAAGACCTTCATCAGAGGCAGATCCTTGCAAATATTTACCTGATTTTCAATTTATATGCATTTGTCCTGTGATGTTTGTGATTTGTCTAATGTTCATATTTGCACATGAAAAAGGCAAAACTGCATTTTGACTGTGGTTTTAACAAGATGCTTCACTGGAATTAATGGTCAGACAGCCAATGAAGCCAAGAATGTCGATAGAATCACAGAATTGCAGAAACATTCAGGTTGGAAAAGACCCTCAGGATCACCAAGTCCAACCAATATCTCTACTCTACAAGTTTCACCCTAAACCATATCCCCAAGCACCATATCCAAACGACTTCTACACACAACCAGAGCTGCTGACTCAACCACTTCCCTGGGCAGCTCATTCCACTCTTTCTGTGATTTTTTTTTTTTTTTTCCTAATGTCCAGTCTAATGAATGAGGATAATTCACTGTGATTTTATCTGAAAATGATTTTGGGTTTTTTTGACTTCCATGTGTGAGAGTGTATGTGAAGGACAAAGGGAAATGTGAAATCAATGAATAAATCGTATGTATGTAGATAAATTCATCTTTTGAGATTGCAGAGGACACTGTGGATTTTGAATTGTGTCACTATCACACCACATTTAAAGCTTTGAAAATAAGAAATGGAGCTTATAAAGTGAGAGATCTTGTTGTCCATAAGTATTTTATTTATGTCACAGTAGCAGTAAAATTCATGATGATGGAATGTACAGGGGGAAAAAAAAGGGGAATTTATGCATTGATTAAATGTCTTGGCTTTGGTCTAGTATTTAATCAGCTGCCAGAACAATTTATTGAGCAGCATGCCCAAGCAACATGAATATTATCCTTTCATCTTACTAATACTTACAAAACAAATGCTAAAGTTTCTGGAGTCAGCAAGCTAAAAAAACAGAAGCATTTGGTATATGCATATATTGTCTGTGTATACATATGTTTGTGTACATAGAAATCACGATAAGATGCTGATATCATGATGTTTTAATAAAGAAAATTACTGTCCTTGAGCACTACTACTGCTATCAAAGCTCAAAGTTTGTAGCAGAAAAGTTGAATTTGAATATTGTTAATAGAACTCTGAAAGCACTGGACTTGAGGATTCCTTTGAATATCATTTTCCTGATTCACTTAATTTCAGAATAATAAGCTTTCTACTCTTTTTTTTTTCTATGATATTTTTGTTTGTTTGGGTTTTTTTGTTTGGTTTTTGTTTGTTTGTTTTTGTTATCAATTGCACCTTCTGATTGGAACTAGCTCTTCTGACACAGAAATTAGTACAGTAATTTTGATGACAAAAGAAAAGGCATCCAGCCATGTCTTGAGACATCTATAACATGAGTTAAAAGGGCAAAATTTAAATAAAATAGCTTATCCTCTTTCATCCTCTTCTTTAACCATACCAATGTACCCCAAAAAAGATGTAAAGCATAGATGATGGAAATTTTTGTATGTAATGTGCTAGAACAAGTAGTCAGTGCTAATCTTCACTCCTCTTGCAGTTACACTTCTATAAACTGCTGACATAGAGCTGTCTACCAGCAAAAGATCCTAATCCATCGTAACTAAGCACTGTGGCAGATGACATCTTATACCAAATGGGGACTTCATTGACAGCCTTGAGGTCAAGAACATAGGACGTAAAAATTATGTAGATGCAAAAAAAAAATGTAGATAAAGGTTAGCATTAAAAGAAAAAAAATATGTAGATAAAGGTTAGCATTAAAAGAAAAAAAAATACGTAGATAAAAGTTAGCAGTAAAAGCGAAAGTACACCAACTTACATATCATCAGAGAGCAGGTGGAGGAAGATTAATTTTGTAGTGCAGTTTGATATTCTATTTATAATCACAGAATTAAGCAGGTTGGAAAAGACCTTTGAGATCATCAAGCCCAATCTGTCACCTAACACCTTCTAATTACCTAAACCATGGCACTAAGTGCCTCATCCAGCCTCCTCTTAAACACCTCTATGGACGAGGACTCCACCGTCTGCCCAGGCAGCCCGTTCCAATGCCAATCACTCTCGCTGTGAAGTACTTCTTCCTAACATCCAGCCTAAACCTGCGCTGGCACAGCTTGGGACTATGTCCTCATGTTCTGTCACTGATTACCTGGGAGAAGAGACCAACCTTCTTTCAGGTAGTTGTAGAGAGCAATAAGGTCTCCCCTGAGTCTCCTGTTCTCCAAGCTGAACCACCCCAGCTCCCTCAGATGATGCTGTAACTGTAGCAGGAAAGAAAGCAGGGAGTGTTAAGTTCTCATTCTGTTAATGTAGTATGGGTGTTCTGGTGACTCCTTAAGAGCATGGCTAGCAATGCAGGCTTTAATGTGGGATTTTTTTTTCTATGTCTGACTAGACATCAGTTTAGATTAGATCACAGACTAACGGAATTACAGAATCACAGAATGGCTGGGCTTGGAAAAGCTTCTGAAGATCATCTGGTCCAACCATCCTGCATAAGCACAGCCACCTAGAACTGCTTGCCCAAGTCAACATGTCCAGATGGCTTTTGTATGTGTCCAAGGATAGAGACTCCACAATCTCTCTGGACAACCTGTGCCAAGGCTCAATCATCCTTACAGTGATGCTTGGTATTCAGACAAGCTCCATTGTTTCAGTTTGTGCTCACAGTCTCTTTTCCTTTGACTAGACATCACTGAAATGAGCCTGACTCTTTGCACCCTCCTTTCAGATACTTACATACATCAGTGAGATCTGCCCAAGCCTTCTCTTCTCCGGGATAAACACTGCCAGCTCTCTCAGCTTTCTTTTTTTTTTTTTTTTAACATATGAGGTTCTCCAGTCCTTTAATCATCTTGGGGGGCCTTCACTGGACTTTCTCTAGTGTGTTCATGTCTGTCTTGTACTCAGAACTAGATTCTATACTCTAGGTGTGGCCTCACCAATGCTCTGTAGAGAAGGATCACCTCCTTCAATTTACTTGCAATACTTTGTCTAATACAGATAAGAGTACCATTGCCTTCTTGTCTTTTTTCCTTCAAGGGCATATTGCTAGATCACATTCAACTTACTATTCCTGAGGATCCTCAGATCCTTCTCTACCAAACCGCTTTCCAACTGTGCCCCCCAGCACATGTTGGTATATGAGATTGTTCCTCTCCCAGTGTGTGACTTTGCACTTTTTCTTCATAGAATCCTAGACCTCAAGGATCATCTGACCCAACCCTTCTGGACAAGATGGTCCAACACCTTGTCTTAAAAGGGTCCAGTGGCAGGGAACTGACCACTTCTTTGAGGAGGCTGATTGTTTTCACTGAAAAATACTCCTCTCGTTTCCCATCAGAATCTCCCCAACAGTAACTTGTACCCAGTTGGCAGCTGAGGCAGTCACTACGTTTCAGAAAGTCACTAGGTTGGACAGGAAGGACTTGCCCTTAGTAAAGTCATGCTGGCTGTCTCAAATGACCTCCCTGCTCTCCCTGTGACTTATTGGATCTTCTATGACAATCTATTCCATGATCTTCCCAGGTACAGAGGTGAGGATGACAGGTTGGTAGTTCCTGGGATTCTCCTTCCTACCCTTTTAAAAAATGTGTGCAATATTTCCCTTCTTCCAATCATCAGGGACTTCACCAGACTGCCAGGACTCTTCCAATATTCTAGAAGAGTGGCTTGTTAGCTATATCAGAGTATATGAAGAATGCTTCACCTGAAACCAGCATTTTATATATGTATGTGTGCGTGTGTGAATACACGTATTTGTATATAAAACCAAGCTAGATAGCAGCAGGCTTTGGTGTAGGCTTCTTTATTAATTTGTTCCTTGCTTCTGCAGCACAGCTTTATATTAATAGATGTATTAACTATTGATTTGCAACGTGTAAAAAGCAGGTGTTATTATGTCAAAATATAACTGCTCTTACAACTTTTTAATGTTCCATTGTTACAACTAGGTCTCTAAGGAGTAGAATTACTTAATGATTCAGCATTCCAAGAACTGCTGAAACTAAAATAGGAAATTCCAAAAGAATATTGATATGTAGTTGCTTTATTATAGAAGGCTGTTAATGGATTTTTGAAGTAAACATTTTTTTAAATGTTTTTAGTCATTATTTTCAGAAATATACAGGTTGAAGTGTCTTGAACAATTATCTAATCACCCAAATGAAGCTGAAGTTTCCTGGAAATTAAATAAGCTCCATAGATTTCAGTCAGTGTCAAGGAATGTCTGTATTGGTTTACAATAGACTGAAGATATGCATAATGTGGGCATTACTTATGAGTAGCCAGACTGATGGAGAAAGCTATGATGGACTAATAGGCTTCAGTTTTACTCAAAAATAAATTATATGGTCAAATCCTTGTGTATTTTTCTATTAATGACTAGGGGTTTGGAATGGATGACCTCTGAATGTTGACCAAATTATGATTATGGTAATCCATTGATAGTTACAGTTGAATATCTCTCCTTTTCTGTTTTTAAAAGATTATTTTCATCTAAAGTTGCAAAGAAACTTCCTTGTTTCTTCTCTAGTTTCCCCAAGATTAAACTACTTCAGTTTCTACTTACTCTTACATGATTGTATCTGACTGCAAATAATGCAGGGCTGTAAGGTTTGTCACACAACAAAACAACTGGTGATGTAGATCTGAAATTTACATTACATATATTCCTGATGTTTTATTTTAACCTAGATTCTACTTTGCCCTGGTGATGCCACGTCAGGAGTACTGTGTCCAGTTCTGGGCCCCCAAATTCAAGAGGGACATAGAACTGCTTGAGAGTTCAGCACAGAGCCACAAAGATGATGAAGGGAATGAAACATCTCTTTTACAAGGAGAGACTGAGGCAGCTGGGGCTCTTTAGCTTGGAGGAGACAGAGAGGTGACCTCATCAATGTTTATAAATGTGTAAAGGGTGAGTGCCAGGAGGATGGAGCCAGGCTCTGCTCGGTGATGCCCAATGACAAGACAAGGAGCAATGTGTGGAAGCTGAGGCACAGGAAGCTTCATTTAAACATGTGGAGGATTTTTTGCCCTGTGAGGGTGACAGAACCCTGGAACAGGCTACCCAGGGAGGTTGTGGAGTCTCCCTCTCTGGAGATATTCAAAACCCACTTGGATGTGTTCCTGTGTGATCTGGTCTAGGTGATCCCGTTCTGGCAATTGGGTTGTTCTGCTCTCCTTTCCTCCTCTCTGTGACTCCTTTTCCTCGATTTGATGTTAAATGTGTCTTTTCTTTAGGGCTTTGAAATACTTAGGCACTGGAATGGACTGCCCAGGGAGTGGATTCATCGTCCCTGGAGGTCTTTAAGAAAAGATTGGATGTGGCACTTCATGGTATGGTTTGGCTGATGTGGTGGTGTTAGATTATAGGCTGGACTTGATGATCTCAGAGGTCATTTCATGCCTCAGTGATTCTGTAATAATATAGCTGTCAGTTTGATATCTTGATGACACCAACACCTACTTGGCTTTTCTTCCTCTAAATAATATATCACTTCTGCTTCTCTGACTGAACTTTTTAGCCATGTTCTCTTCATCACATTTGCTCTTAACTGAGCCATCCATTCTGTCCTGGGATACCTGTTTACCTGTATTTGTGCATGGAAGTACACTATAGGGAGTTTTGATAGGGAGCACCCTGTCAAAACTCACATCTCTAGTAACACATCCTGTAACTTGCAGCTTCATCATGGATAGGCAGGTTCCAAACTAGGATCACGTAGCAATCTCACATATGGCTTTTTAGAGTAATATGATATTCAGAGAGAGCATATGCTGATTTTAATTGTGTGCCATGGTAAAACTTACATTCTGTAATTACTGCTGCAGCTGAGATTGCAGCTGCACACAGACCCATTCTGTATGAGACCTTTCACAGAATCACAGAATGTCAGAGGCTGGAAGGGACCTCAAAAGCTTGTCCAGTCCAACCCCTCTGCCAGAGCAGGATCACCTAGACCAGATCAAACAGGAATGCATCCAGGCGGGTTTTGAATCTCTCCAGAGGTAGAGACTCCACAATCCCCTTGGTCAGCTTGTTCCAGTGTTCTTTCCCTGGGATAGTTTGAGCTGAACTGAATTCAGCAGTAGGTTTGAGAAGCTCCTCTTATTCTTTTGGCATGTGGTTTGGTGTTTTTTTCCCATTGCCCACAATGTTGGATATGGCTTTCAGAGGAGCAGTGAGTTTATGTAACGAGTTCTGTAAGAAATTGTTTTGTCCTGTGGCAAAAAGGCAGAGCTTATTTAAGCTCTACTGCTTCAGTTATCACTCAAGTTTAACTTGTTGGCATGTTTGTCGAAACAAGATAAATCCAAAAACATTTATCTCTCCTTTTATTCTTATTTTCATGTTAATGCATTTTCTTCCATTTTACTCAATGGTTATTCCTTAGTAATACAAGTAACCCAAGTAATCTTCTGCTGTGGCAGCTGATGTAATTTTCTACTGACAGTGTTTCATTGATTACTTTATTTCTGTTTATATGTTTGCTCTACTAGACAAAACAGAGGTTTATAGCTGTGATAGTCCTGAGCTGTAATTCTCAGGGAGCCTACATCTGGGTGATTGCAGACAAGCCACTTGACCTCGCTATGACTCAATTAACCCAGCAGCAAAGTTGGGTAAACATCAAAATCTCATTGAAAAGCAGCTGCTGCATCTAAATTGAATTGTCTAAAATTGCATTGTGACAGCCTTGCCATTGGGTCTCTGAAGACCTGAATTTTAACCGTTTTTCAGTTATAATAGTACAGGAAAATGGCTCTGAAAAGCATGCAAATAACGATATCTCCATAGTTTGGCAGTGGCATTGCCTTGATAGTTGATGGAGGCATATAGAACAAATTTCTAAAGTGACTATGATAAATTCTTCTTATGGTTTTCTAACTTTTGTCATAACCACTTACATGCATATTTACTTGCAAAGGATGTGTATGTTTATATTTTTGGCTCAGATAGCAGCAATTTAATCTTTAATTCATCATAAAACCTGAAGGAATTGATTGATCTTGTGGGCAACCTGGAAAGCATGGAAGTTAGAAGACATTTTATAAGGTTTTTGAAAAGTAACTGTTTCAGCCTTGGAAAATATTCCATGAGTTCATAGAATCATAAAATCCCCAACTAGATCAGGTTGCCCAGAGCCCAGTCAGACCCCATCTTGAATATCCTCAGGGATGGGGCCCCAACCACCCCCCGGGCAACCTGTTCCAGTGTTCCACCACCCCCACAGCAAAGAACCTGTTTCTAACATCCAATCTAAATGTGCTTTTCTCTAGTTTGAAGCCATTGCCCCTCATCCTATTGACTTTTTCCCTCTTGATCTGAACGTTATTCTTTTCCATTTAGCAATATCTGCTCCTTCAAGTACTTTTTAGGCAAGACGAGATGTTCTTCGCTTGAGCTGTGCCACAAAACCTAGAACAAAAGGCTGTAGCTGGAGTATAAGTGCACATTTTTTCCAGTAATGGTGGAATCCTGTGGTAGGGTTAAAATTACCCCCAAAATAAAATCAGCAGACTAGCTCATAAGGTTTGGAAGCATAATGAAGCTATGTTTACAGCAAACTAAAATCTAAAAGCCTAAAATAAGATATATATGTACATAATATATTTACATATATTTGCAATTTAATTTATGATTGGGCTAGAGTGTTAGCTCTAAACCACCACAAACCCACACTTCTGAAGTCACAGATGGCCTGGGCATTGAGACAAGTGTGGCCAACAGGTCGAGGGAAGTGATCCTCCCCATCTACTCTGCACTGGTAAGACTCCACTTGGAGTACTGTGTCCAGTTCTGGAGCCCCTATTACAAGAGGGGTATGGATGTACTGGAAGATGTCCAGAGAAGGGCCACGAAGATAATCAGAGGCCTGGAGCACCTCTCCTATGAGTAGAGACTGAGGGAGTTGGGGCTGTTCAGTCTGGAGAGGAGAAGGTCCGAAGTGACCTTATTGTGGCCTTCCAATATCTTATAGGGGCCTAAAAGAAAGCTGGGGAGGGACTTTTTAGGATGTCAGGTAGTGATAGGACTGGGGGAATGAAACAAAGCTAGAAATGGGTAGGTTCAGACTGGATGTTAGGAAAAAGTTCTTCAGCATGAGAGTGGTGACACCCTGGAACGGATTGCCCAGGGAGGTGGTGGAAGCCCCATCCCTGGAGGTGTTAAGGCCAGGCTGGATGTGGCTCTAGCCAGCCTGATCTAGTGTGAAGTGTCTCTGCCCATGGCAGGGGAGTTGGAACTAGATGATCCTTGTGGTCCCTTCCAACCCTGAGTCATTCTATGATTCAATGATTTAATTTGCATAAATGCAAGCTAGATCCATGTCTAATTGTCTTTCCAGTCCTTGAAATCTATCAGTATTTTCTGAGTATATTTTATATCTCATAAAGAAATACTATTTGGTATTAACCTGGCTTGAAGGAAGCATGGTTTAAGAATAAGTAATCTTCCAATACTACATCCCAAATGGCAGTGATGATCCTTAAGTATTTAAATACTTACCAGCTGCAATTCTGAAATGTTCTTCAAGATTCAAAACATGATTAAGGTGTATTTATTTCTAGAACTGTGAGGTTGGAGGGTGGATATTTAGATGTCTTACACTTAGGTAGTATGTAAAAGAATTCCAGAAATATACTTTAGTCATACATATTACTTAATAACAAGATAATTTGATCTCCTTTATGGATGCTTATAAAAACAGCTTTCTGTTTATTCAGACACTCTCCAGTCTGACTAGTGTAGTTATGACTTAGGCTTCTTTAGGATAAGAATTATTCTTGTTAGGTAAAAGCACATAAACAAAATTGAAAATGTACTTATGCCATAAACTACAATGATGCTATGCCTCCTGTGAACTATGTACTCAGACCTCTTTTTTGTGTCTGTGTTGTACTGTCTCATCCATTACAGTTTATGATGTAAGATTACACAGAATCACCGAACATGAGAGGCTGAAAGTGACCTCTAATGATCATCTAGTCCAATCACCCTGCCTAGGGCAGGTTCACGTGAGTAGGTCACACAGGAATTGCATCCATAAGGGTTTTGAATGTCTCCACAACCTCTCTGGGCAGCCTGTTCAGTGTTTTGTCACCCTCACAGGAAAGAAGCTTTTCCCTGTGTTCACACAGAACTTTCTATGCTCCACCTTGCACCCACTGCCTCTTGTCCTACCAATGCACATCTCTGAGAAGATCCTGGCTCCATCTTCCTGGCACTTGCCCCTCACATCTTTATAAACATGAATGAAATCACTCCTCAGTGCCCTCTTCTCTAAGCTGAAGAGTCTCTCAGCCTTTCCTTATAAGGAACATGTTCCAGTCCTTTCATCATCTTTGTGGCTAGGGGACCCAGAACTGGACATAATAATTCAGACATGGCCTCACTGGGCATCATGATGCTATTCCACTGTACTATTAGACATTTATTGGAGGGAAAAAAAAAAAAAGAAGAAGAAAAAGGTATGCTAGCATGAGCATAGTTTCTATTACACTGAAAGGTATTAAAACATTGTATTTATTATTAAACTGCACAATGTGTGGCAGGCATTGCTAATAAATGATGGTGTAAGTCTCCTAGTGTTCTGATTAGTGGCAATAATTGTAATGAATTCAGTCCACTTTGAAGTGATGGGTGGTTAAGGCAAGGAGAAAACATAATGATATAAACCAAGGAAACTGTATATTGGTAGTCTTTCCCCAGCTATGGCTCAAAAGAGTGGCCGTGCTCATATCATTCTAGTGACATATGTTTCTACTCATGGAAATGGGTTTTAAAGACATCTACACTGCTTCTCCATGGAAAATTTTGGACATTCTTGTAATAGAGGGGTAATTAATTGATGTGAGATATTTTCAAAAATTAATATTGTTTATTAATTTTTAATATTCCGGAGTGTCACCCTCCCAGCCCCCCCAACTACTAATTTTAATAATACTCGGTTCTTCACACAGTCATGGAAACATTATACAGATAATAACATAGGCTCTAGAAATAACTAGCAATAATATAGAAACATTAATTGAACTGGAAGAGCACTTGCGGTCAATACTCTACTTGCCCACTAAATGGATTAAGGAGCTCCTTTCTGCTTATGGCAGAAGGCAGTGGTGAATAACAAGAAGCTTTAAGTATTTACTCACAAAGTATTACTCTATCCTGACTGGCAGGGTTAGCTACAGCTTCAGACAGTACCCAACTGTTTTAGGGGAATTCTATTATCATCTTGTCAGCTGCTGAGGCTTCTCATTCTTCCCAGGCTCCACAGGGTGCTGGAGAAAGGAGGCAGACTATCTCCAACCTTATCCTGATTTCTCTGGATGATCTGTGTGTTCAGGACTTCCCGTCTTGGCAGGAGACTTTCAGGTGCAGGCAGGATGTCTTTTGTGATGTGCAGTCTCAGCACGGTGTCATGCTGTCTATGCAGGCCTATCAGGTAGAGGCATTTAGAGCCTGTTCCTGGTAAATGCAAGGCAGTGGAGTTTCCAGGCAATTCAGGATACAATAAGGCAGTGAGCAATGGTAGCAGGCAGTAGCAGGCAGGAATACAACGGCAGAGCAGGTTGTGTCACCTGCTCGTCTCTTTTTATCCAAACAGCCCAAGACTAATGGGCCTTTGGACAGAGAATAGCCAATCAGAATGGCAGTTAGCCAAGCTTGACCAGATTAGATGAAGCCATAGGTTTGCGTTACCTAAATGTGCTGGTTTGAGCTAATTGGAATATTTTAATGAAGAAAACTATACTGTAGGCTGTGAAAGGAAAAACAATGGTGATGTCTACTTCACTCATAGGCTTGCTGAGATGTTTAGGAATAAGTACTCAAAACAAAAGATAAGCCACTTGGGCTTGTCGCAGTCTCAGTCGGGCTTGTCGCGGTCTCAGGGGCAGAGCGTCTGGGGCGGTCTAGCAACTTCTGGCTTCTCCTCTCTGCCGAGTAACCTCACTAACCACTTTTTTTTCTTCTAATTCCTCCTCTGGCTGATCCTCAAAACCTTGGGGTAAGGTATAGGGGTGGGGAGAAGGTGGAAGGGTGGTTGGGAGCCCCTCCTGGGGTCTCTGATTTCTGGGAGGGGTGTTGTGTTTCTGTATTATCTTTACCTTGTATATTTCTGTCAATATTCCTGTATATAGTGTATATATCTGCTTGTATATTGTGCTGAACTGTAAATAGAGCTTCATCTAAACTTCCAGCTGACTGAGTTTTTAGCCTGGGTCATTTTACAAAGTGTGGGGGGCAGGGAACTCCCAAACCTACATCACTAAATTTGGGAAAAACGTAGGCCTTGCACAAGGCAGGCACAAGAGAAATGTGTGTACCTTGTTTACCACAGGATGTAAACAAATCTGGGGAGGCCAAAGTCCTTAGACTCAGTGGGTCCAGGTTCTTTGTCCTCTTTCCCATGGTCGCTTCTCCCCGTAGCAGAAGGAGGGAGAGCAGAAAAACATGTCTGGGCAAGCCAGGACATATATAAGCCTATTTTTGCCTATTTAGGCCTACCACAACAATTCTGAAGTCTGGTCATGAAAGGAATAAGATGGGTCAGAATATCAGTATTAATTACTCTTTTTCATATATTACAATCCCCCCCCCAAAAAAAAAATCCCAAATGAGTAATTTCTTTTCAGACCTTTCTTTGAAATTATAATGGCTGAAATGCTATTTACAATTTTTATTTTGAATCAGTATAGTATAACAATCATAGTCTGAGTTTACAGTCTGGAATATGTGGAAGATAGTTGGAGGCTCTTCTCAATGATGTCCAGTGATGGGACAAGGAGCAATGTATGCAAGCTGGAGCAGAGAAATTTCTATGTGAATATAGAAGGATTTCACTATGAGGGTGACAAAACACTGGAACAGGCTGCACAGAGAGATCATGCAGTCTTCTTCTCTGGAGACATTCAAAACCTGTCCAAACATGTCCCAGTGTGACATACTCTAGGTGATCCTACTCTGGCAGGGGGGGTGGGACTGGATGATCTTTTGAGGTCCCTTCCAAGCCCTCACATTCTGTGATTCTGTGTGAATTTAAATTACATTTTTCAATGAAGGTGAGGCATGCATTACAATTTCATGTACTGAAATTTGCTATAAGTAGTGAATTTTTTACATTTCTGATTCAAACACATTCTAGAACTATGTTATGTTGTTAGACTTCCCGAAGAGGTTTAGAAGACAGTATTTTCTATACCTTGGTATCTTTGAAAACCACCCATTAAGTGACTTTAAGACACATCGAACACAGAGATTCACAGTGTTCTGTTTGCATATATTTGAAAATTAGTAAAGCATTTCTACCTCATGATTAATATTGCATCCCAATAATGTAGATTTTTAACACCAAAGGAAAGTAGACTAATAACATAACAAATAATAATTTTTCTCTGTAGTTTTTCTAGCTTCTTGCTACTGTACTCAAGACTTGGCAACAGAAATCCTATTTCATATTGAAAATATGAACATTTGCTAATTTTTGTACCACAATTTAGTCACCAAAGCAAATGCTTTAGTCCATTTTTTTTTAAAAAGCTATCATTATGTTCTTAGCTGATCTAATACTTGCTAAAGGTAAAAAGTTTCTTCTTTCTTCTGCATTTGGCAAGGTTGTAAGTTGATTATCAGAATCAACCAGATTGGAAAAGACCTTCAAGATCAAGTCCAACATATCACCCAACATTATCTGATCACCTAAGCCATGGCACCACACATCCAGTCTCCTTTTAAAGACTCTCAGGGATGGTGACTCCACCACCTCCCCAGGCTGCCCCTTCCAATGCCAGTCACTCTTTCTGTGAATAACTTCTTCCTGATGTCCAGCCTAAACCTGCCCTGGTGCAGCTTGAGGCTGTGTCCACTTGCTGGTTGCCTGGGAGGAGAGACCAATCCACACTTGACTACAACCTTCTTTCAGGTAGTTATAGACAGTGATAAGGTCCCCTCTGAGCCTCCTCTTCTCCAGGCTAAACAACCCCAGCTCCCTCAGCTGCTCCTCATAGGGCTGTGCTCCAGCCCCCTCACCAGCCTTGTTGCCCTTCTCTGGACACATTTTTGTTAAGTATAAGACAATCTGTAGTGTCTTTGCAAAATTAAAACTGAATATGTGTACGAGTCTCTTTATTATCCTACATATGCAAATGCTAATATTATACGTTCATGGGAAAACTGAAAAGCAGTTTCCCATAGGACAGAGCAGTAAAAACAGTGGTCTGCTTCTGCTAAATATCTAAATACCCCAAAATCTTGAGAGTCTGCACCTTATAAAAGCCATAGTGCATCCCTGACCATTTTTGTGCTTGATTCTACTTGAAATTTTTGTTCCTTTAGTCTCTATTGATTTCTGAATAGTTACATAGCTGAACTTTATGGTTCCGGTTAATGCTCTAATCCGAGGTTGCTATAGAGAGTGTCTTGCCCTGCAAGTGATAAGAATGGTCTTCACACGGGTAACTCTAAAGCATAATCAAGTGAGACCACTGGTAAAGCAGTCTGGGTTGTTTTTTGGTGTGTTTTTTTTAAATTATTGAAATAATTCAGCTTTTTTTCAGAATAATTGCAGATTTTTGTTTGCTTTCTGTCATGTGGGTTTTTTGGTTGTGTTTTTTTTTCTTTTGGTAGGGGTGTCTTGGGGGTTTTTTTGTTTTGTTTTTGTTTTTTTTCTTGGTTGGTTGGTTTGTTTTGTTTGTTTGTTTCCTCATCAGAAAGTAGCTTTCTTTTGACTTGTTTTTTCCATGGAAGAGTGTCTGCTTGCAGTCATTCAACACTTGTTTTTTATGATACGTCCTATATGATTTTGTATTCATGTACAGAACTGCTGTTTTTCAGGGGTGAGGTTGAATATTGGCATATGGGTCTTTCTTAGCTTTGACTCTTTTTAAAAGAACTTTAAATTAAACTCAGCTTGGGTATATGTTGCCTTTTAAACAGGATTCAAGAAATAAATATCTCTCAGACTGTCAGAATTTCACAGTGATGCAATGTACTGTATGAAGAAACATTTTTTTTTCTAGGCACCATATGTAAGAAGTTTGGGTAACAGCTGCTGACAATCAATTCTGAAAGGCAGTTTTTTTCTCTTTGCTCTCAAAGCTATTTTGTTTCATTTCTCTGAAAACAAGATGTGTATTCACAGCATTTTTACTAATGTGATAGAGAAAAGTATTTAAAAATAGATTCCACATAAGCAAGCTACCTTAGGATATCTTTGCCATATCTTTTCTGTGTTGTTTTTCCCATTTTATGTACTTTCTGAAAGTCTAAATCTCTTTAACACATTATCTGCTTCATGTTGCAGCTGATCATGTTCCTGTCAACTTAAAATATATGTAAGTGGCACGTAAGTGTTCATGCTTTGCAGCAACATTTCATAGATTTATTTTATTGAATCATAGAATTGTTTTGGTTGGAAAACACCTCCAAGACCATCAAGTCCAGCCGTTGATCAAACACCACCATACCCATTAAACCAATTCTATATTATTTTAAGAATCCAATTCTCTACCATTAGGAATTTAAGCAAGATCTGTTTCACTTGGTGATATTGAAAGACAACCTGAGAAACAGCCTCAAACATCAGTCCTAGGTCTTGTTACAGGAGGCAATGCTACCAGGAGGAGCCTGGTGTCAGAGCAGCACCAGTGTGCCTGCATTATGGCATCTGCAGGGTGAGTTACACAGAGATGTCTTGGCAGACTTTATACTCCCCTTTCTGATGTTGGCTCTTACAGGGTGAGCTGAGGACACCTGAAGTCTAATTAAGCCCTTGTGAAGGCACATGGTTGTAAGCTAACTGACTTCTTAAAGAATTTATTCCATTTTTTTCTTCTTCCTCAGGCAGGAAAGAAACTTACTGAAAAAAACATCTTTGCTTCAAGTCCATTGAACTAAGTGGAAAAGTTTCTGTTCAGTGCAACTGACTTAAGATTAGTGACCTTAATCCTTTTTTGTGATGCTTAAGACATCACTTATGTCAATGCTGGGCTTCCTTCAGACCTTCCTTCCTGCTAGCCTTTTTGTCTGCCTTGCCTATATTCTGCTTCTCATCAAGATACAAATAGTTTGAAACACTTCTGTGAAAGTTAATTCTTTTCCTTTACCTGTCACAAGTTGTAGTCTAAGCACACTCGTCCTTACTTTGCAACTTCAGAAAAGAGGGGGGGAAGAAAAGAGTAAAAAAAAAAGCAAAATTTCAGAAGTAGGAAGTAAAAAATATGTGTCTTTGTATCTTAAACGCTACTCCTCCTCCTCTTTTTGAAAGGTTGATTCTTTTCTAATACAAGATTTTCAGGCACAGGCTTTCTTCCATATACACAACACCTAAATCAGGGAGGCATTCATTTTGACTAGAGCATTTTGATGCTATCAGAATACAAATGATATGTTACAATTCTAAGACCTGAACTACAGGGAAAACCATGGGATTTCAGTTTATTTTCAGTATAAAGGCAGTTGTAACAGTGGATTTAAAATTGATGTGTAGAGAGAGATATAGATTTGTAAAATCTATGTTCTGTTGTAAACATTTATATGCCTCTACCATTGAGTATCTAACTGTGACCTATTAAAGACACCATAAAGGCCAGCCTGCTTAGTAAATAGCAGCTGCATTCAAATGGCTTCAATTGGCTAGATAATGAAAGCTTCCAAATGCTTGGTTCAACCTTTTGGAAATACTGAATGATACATCTCATTCAGTCATCTTCTCTAGGGAGCAGGCCAGATTGTTTGCATGCAGCATAACACTGCTACCTCTTGGGACCTAAAGCAATAACCATTCTCTGCTAGTTCTGCTGTACAACAATGCCACTTGTCCTCCTTTTCAGTTACTCTTGTGTGTCACTTAGGATATAGGATGAAATAAAAAGGAAGTTTCACAGAGAGATGTAATGTGTTTGAAAAACAGTGTCAAAGTATGTCTAAGGAGAATTGCTCCATTTTCTAAAAGTCATTTATTTTTGATGAGGCATTAATTAGAAGTGTTTTTGGTGTTTCTTATTATATTTACTAAGTGCAAAAGTGAAGGTTGAAAGTCTGTTACAAGAAACAACAAATATTCTAGCAAACCCTCATATTTTGTAACTACATCTATTAATGAGCTTCTTCTGTTGTGTGCTGGAGATGTGACTTTCTTACTAACAGCTGCTCCTGTACCTCAAGATACAGAGTTTGAGCTTGTGCTGTCAATGTTTTGGAAAGCTTTTGAGAAGTACTATTGAAAATCTGTGTGATAATTTATTTTTCTGTTCATTGCATTAAGATGACAGATTAAGATTACACTCAAGATAGTTTTTGCTATCGGTGCAGTGTAGACTTAAAAAAATAAGTAAGTGGAAGCAAAGCAGAGAGGACAGCTTTTTAGGAAGACAATTAAAATCATAGACTTATAGAATCCGTCAGGGTTGGCATGGACCACAAGGCTCACCTAGTTCCAAACTCCTTGCCCCGGGCAGGGACACTAGATCAGGCTGTCTAGAACCTCATCCAACCTGGCCTTCAGCATCTCCAGGGATGGGGCTTCCACCACCTCCCTGGGCAACCCGTTCCAGGATCTCAACACCCTCATGGTGAAGAACTTCTTCCTAACATCCAGTCTAAATCTACCATTTCTAGATTTGTTCCATTCCCTCTAGTCCCATCACTACCTAACATCCTAAAAAGTCCCTCCAAACTGTCAAGTCATAGTCAATATGAAGAGAAAATAGAAAACACATCTTTGAGTAGATGTGCTGAATAAATTACTTAATAAAATGAATTAATTACTTCAAATTTAGGAAATGTGACTTCTGGCTTGGACCAGCTGTAGGCGACATTTTACTTTATAGTCACTTTTTAGTGCATAGTGCCCCCCACATTTGATTCAAACCATTTCTTTTGCAATATTATTCTAGTCTTTTCAAAGATAGGTTTTTCAGTCACGCTACATTTTATGGTCTTTTTCTGCCTTTTAGAATTCAAAATTATAGTAGAATACGTGGTATGATGCATCAAAGTTCTTGTCTAGTCTCCAAAAGTGATGCTTAAACAAGTAATGTCCCTACCTACTGTGTCATCTTTGTGTTGGCTCTGCAGACAATCATGCAACTGATGTCTCAGGAATATACTTTTTGATGATTACAATATATAAAAGCCTACTGAAAACAAAGTATCTCTTTAATGTATAAGGATATTGCTGAGGATGATTGTAATAATGTTAGAGAATGAGTGACAGTAAAAAGTCAAACCAGTTGTTTTCTTGTATCTTTGGGATTCAAACTTCCTTTGAGTGCCAGCAGCAACTTAATGATTTGTCCTTGTGGTGCATTTACCCTGGCTGGCTGCCAGCTGCCCTCTCACTTCCCCTTCTCAACAGGTTAGGAGGAAAACACAAGATGAAAAATCTGATGTGTCAAGACAAAGACAGGGAGATCACTTCCTAACTACCTTTATGTGCAAAACAGATTTGACTTGGAGAAAATTAATTTAATTTGTTGCTAATTAAAAAGATAGAGAGGATTGTGACACAAAACTCAAAACAGCTTCCCTGTCCTCCTCCTTCCCTAGCTCAACATCACTTCTTTGTTCTCAACCTCTCTACCTTCTCCTTACCAACCCAGTGCAACACAAAGGCATGGGAAATGAGAGTTGCAGTCTACTCATGGCAGGTCATCTCTTTAGCCCCTTCCTCCTCACACTTTTACCCTGCTCTATTGTGGAGTCCCTCCCATGTGATACAGTCCCTCTTAGAATCACAGAACTTTAGAGGTTGGAAAGGACCTCCAGATATCATCTCATGCAACCTCCTTGCCAAAGCAGGATTCCCTAGGGTAGTCCAGGAATGCATCCAGGAGGGTTTTGAAAGTCTCCAGAGAAGGAGACTCCACAACCTCTCTGGGCAGCCTGTTCCAATGATCTGTCACCCTCACTGTAAAGAAGTTTCTCCTCATGTTAAGTTGAAACCTTCTACATTCCATTTTGTATCCCTTGCTCCTTGTCTTATTACTGCAGACTACCAGAAAGAGATTGGCCCTCTCCACTTGACACTCACTGCTCAGATATTTGTACATATGGATAAGACCTCCTCTCAGTCTTCTCTTCTCCAGACTAAACAGCCCTAGGTCTCTCAGTCTCTCTTCATAGGGGAGATGCTCAAGTCCCCCAGTCACAGAATCATAGAATCAACCAGGTTGGAAGAGAACTCCAAGATTATCCAGTCCAACCTATCACCCAGCCCTATCCAATCAACTAGACCATGGCACTAAGTGCCCCATCCAGGCTTTTCTTGAACACCTCCAGGGACAGCAACTCCACCACCTCCCTGGGCAGCCTATTCCAATGGCAAATCGCTCTCTGTGTGAAGAACTTCCTCCTAATATCCAGCCTATACCTCCCCTGGCACAACTTGAGACTGTGTCATCCTCACGGCTCTCCACTGGACTCTTTCCAGCAGGTCCCTGTCTCTCTTGAACTGGGGAACCCAAAATTTGAGACAGTATTCCAGGTGTGGTCTCACCAGGGGAGAGTAGAGGGGCAGAAGAACCTCCCTGGACACACTTTTCTTGATACACCTCATCTTCATGAGCTTTCCACATGGTACAGTTCTTCAGGAGGCACTACTCTAACACAAGTCCCCAGTGGGATGCAGAATAATCACAAATTGTAACTTCCTTTGTGCCATGTCTGCTCACTGCAGCATAGGGCCTGCCATGGGCTGCGGTGTGAACATCTACTCCACTATGATCGTATATGGATTACATGGGGACAACTTGCATCATTATGGGCTTCTTTGTAGGCTACAGGGGAATCTCTGCTTAGGTACCTGGAGCAACATTTTCCCCTCTTTTTTTTACCATGCTGTTTCTCACAGTTTTTGCTGTGTACTGTCTCACAGCTGCTGCACAGTGGGGGTTTTGGGGTTTTGTTTTCTTTGGTTTGTTTGGTTTTTGGTTTTTTTTCTTTATTTTTGGCTAGTTCTTCTAACCTACACTGATATGTTGCTGATTGACACAGACTCAGTTGCTGCTATTTAGAGTACCTGTGTCTTGATTTCACTCCTGCCATTCTCCTGATGTTACCACCCTGCTGTTACACAGTTATGAATAATTTGTGTAAAACCTGAACAGACGGAGGGAAAAAAATGATAGAGACACAAGAATGCTAAAGGATGCTACAAATCAAATAGGAATGTAACTTTTCGATTTGTATGCTTCTTGAATTAACATAATTCAAGAAAGGAGGCTCAGGAGAGACCTTATTGCTCTCTACAACTACCTGAAAGAAGGTTGTGGCCAGGTAGGAGTTGGTCTCTTCTCCCAGGCAACCCAGTGACAGAACAAGAGGACACAGTCTCAAGCTGTGCCAGGGCAGGTTTAGGCTGGATGCTAGGAAGAAGTTCTTCACAGCAAGAGTGATTGGCATTGGAATGGGCCTGGGGAGGCAGTGGATTCCCTGTCCCTAGAGGTGTTTAAGAGGAGGCTGGATGAGGCACTTAGTGCCATGGTTTAGGTAATTAGAAGGTGTTAGGTGATAGGTTGGACTTGATGATCTCGAAGGTCTTTTCCAACCTGGTTAATTCTGTGATAAATTTCTGAATTAACATGCAAGTTGTTAGTTCAGAAATGGAATCAAATGCACAGGATAAGTGTTTAGAATTGGTTTTAAGCTATTTTCCTGATATTTAGTCACAGTACTACTTGGAAGGAGTGGGAACACAGTCTTTTGATGTCAGTTCCTCCTCTGCAAATTACTACTTTTACACTTCACAGATGATAAGGCAAATGTATTGCAGAGTGTGAAACATTTAGCTGCCTTTGGTTGAGGTCACAGGAAAACACCTGACCTAGAGACAGATGAGTTTTTGTGTCACAATATGTCTGGTGGCAAAGTGCACCTCTCCTACTTTGGATAAGGTCTTTTCTACCAGTAGTAGTGATTAACTGTCATCACTGTGACAGCACATTGCTCATGATTCGAGATGGGTGATTATTGAATTATTTTGTGTGCTGTACCCTCTGTTCCTTGATTGAATTGCTAGATTGGTTTCAGAGCAAAACAGAGGAAAATAAATCTGAATTCTCTTGTTTGTTCAATGATGAGGCTCTTTTATAAAGGGGGAAGAGAGTTGTATGAAAATACATCTGAATTGAAGTAGTTACCAGCTATTTATGTGAATGCAATCTCATTTTACTAAATGTTTGCATATAGTGAATAAAAAAGGTTGGGTTTTGTTGGTTTTTTTGTTATTTTTTTAATGGTCAAATAGAGCAGCTGTGTGGAAAGCCAAACTGAATATTCATAAACTCTCTTCCTGCTTTATTTAACTGATTTTAGCTTTCGGAGTCTGTTTCCTCAGAAGTCGTGCTCGAATTATGACTAATAATCTTCCCATGTTTATAAAACATGCAAAAACACATATGGCACATACACAGGCATTATCCTCATATTAGCTAGATTGTGTTGGGGGGGGGAGGAAGAGACCATTTAACAAATATATAATTTGCTGACTTTATTGCAGTTTTATAAGAGGCACCATTATAAAAATGGGTTTGACATTTGCATTTCTGTTTAATTGCTGTGGAGTGAACATAAAAAGATAAGAGAGCCAAGAGAGCTTATTAAAACTGAAATGAGGGCAAGTGATAAAAGAATGATATTTTAGTGGTGCTGCAGTCAGATCTGTCACTCTCCCCCCAGGAAAAACCCACAGTCTTACTCTTGGGTTTTTTGGTGGGGAGAGAGGCTGTAGGGTTTATATAACCACTCTCTTTTTCTGAGCTGCACTCGATGTACAGCATCTCTCCATGCCTGTGTTTCAGCTTAGGGGCCTCGGCGGTAGTACTCTTTTCTGCCTCACTTCTCCCCCCCTTTTTTTTCTCCTTTGCCCACTTCTCCCCCTCAGAGTGAACTAAGCTGTATGGTAGGAGTAGGACTCCTGAGCCTCACTGTAGCATTTCTCAAAGCTGCATCTCTGCATTTCAACATGTCCAATGAGATTCAGCAATTGAGAATTATGTTTTCAGGGAAAGCGTTGAAAGGAATGTCTCACAGTTTGAGCATTAGAAAGTTAGGAAACATTGATCTATGCTGGGCATGTAAACAAGCTAAGTTCATAATGAATAATGTCTAGTCATATAAATGATTCATACTGAAAATACACAGAAAGGTAGAGCTAAAAGTATATAAAAATCATTTAAGTCAGAGCTCTCCTATTTTTTTGCATTAATCATAGAATGGTCCTGGATGGAAAGGACCTCCAAAGGTCATCTAGTCCAACCCTCTCCGAAGTCAGCAGGGGCATCCACAGCTAGACCAGGTTGCCCAGAGCCCTGTTGAGCCTCACCTTGAAAATCTCCAGGGATGGGGTCCCAACCCTGGTCAACCTATTCCGGTGTTCCACTACTATCATAGAAAAGAACTTGTTCCTAACATCCCATCTAAATCTGTTGTTTGAAGCCATTGCCCCTTGTCCTATTACTACAGGCCTTTGTAAACAATCTCTATCCTTCATGTAGGCTCCCTTCAGGTACTGGAAGGCTGTTACTAGGTTTCCCCAGAACTGTTTTCCTCAGGATGAACAGTCCCAGCTCCTCAGCCTGTCCTTGTAGCAGAGATGCTCCAACTCCCTGATCATTTTCATGGTCCTCCTCTGGATCCATTCCATCAGGTCAATGTCCTTATAATCAAGGCAATGCTATCATAAAGAACTTAGTGAGATTTTTTGTTTGTTTGTTTTAAAGCATTAAATATTTGTCTATATAAATGTCTATGCTGCATGCCACTGTAGGGACTTCACACTGCTTCTGACAATTACATATGTGGCCAGGAAGGGCAATGCCATGCTGGGATGTATTTAGAAGAGCTGTGGCTAGTAGGTCAAGAGGGGTTCTCCTGCCCCTCTACTTTGCCCTGATGAGGCCACATCTGGAGTACTGTGTCCAGTTCTGGGGCCCCCAGTTCAAGAGGGACATAGAACTTCTTGAGAGAGTTCAGCACAGAGCCACAAAGATGATGAAGGAAATGGAACATCTCTTTTACAAGGAGAGACTGAGGCAGCTGGGGCTCTTTAGCTTGGAGGAGACAGAGAGGTGACCTCATCAATATTTATAAATGTGTACAGGGTGAGTGCCAGAAGGATGGAGCCAGGCTCTGCTCGGTGATGCCTGATAACAGGACAAGGGGCAATGGGTAGCAGCTGAGGCATGGGAAGTTTCATTTAAACATGTGGAGGAATTTTTTTCCCTGTGAGGGTGACAGAACCCTGGAACAGGCTGCCCAGGGAGGTTGTGGAGTCTCCCTCTCTGGAGATATTAAAAATCTGCCTGGATGCATTCCTGTGTGATCTGGTCTGGGTGATCATGCACTGGCAGGAGGGTTGGACTGGATGAGCTTTTGAAGTCCCTTCCAGCTCCTGACATTCTATGATTCTATACCATTTTGCTGCCTGAAACCACAAGACAATATTTTTATTAAACCCTAAGTCTATCTGTGCAAGGAAACAACAATAGGAAACTCTTAGAGGAACACGTGTGCTGGATGAAGCGACATATCCATCTCTGGTTAAACAATTCAGCAGATTGCAGAAAAATTCTGCTTTATCAACAGAGTGAGTGCAGTGCTACCAAGTGTTTAGTGCAGCCTTCAGTCACAAAGTAATGATGAGTTGTCACTGAACTGACATGGGAAAACAGAACTCCTTTAAACAGCTCTTCCCACAAAAGAAGAACCAAACCAAACCACCAACCGAAATAAAAAACACAGAACAAAAGCAAACAAACAACAACAGAAAAAAACCACTCAGTTTTATTTTCTGCAGGGAAAATTTTCAAAACTTCTGATATGAAGTTGTATTAGCGTGCAAAAAAATTGAGAAAAGTGACAAAATAAGTAAAATCTGTGCAAATAAGACTTACTTTTGTGTATTTGGTCTTTCTTCTCTGGAACTGATAGCTTACAATTAATCAAAAGGAGTAACAGTCCCTTAAAAGGCAAGACCTTTTGGAGACTAGGTTATAAATACTGACTGCTGAGATAGCCTCAGCTATGTCTAACCCAAGTATAAGTAAATATACATCTTTTTTGAATAATTGTATTTGAAGATGGTCTGAAAAAACACCTTCCCAAACTCCTAATTTGTGGAACTAAGTAATCCTAGCGGTTTGGCTTATCTGTGTAGTTTTCAGTGAGAAATTCTGAGAATTGAGGCTCAGGAACAGGTGCAAAAAAAAACCAGCTAAGCTGGTGAAGGGCCTAGAGCACGAGTCTGATGAGTTGCTGGGCGAATTGGGACTGTTTAGTTTGAGGAAGAGGAGGCTGAGGGGGGACTTTATTGCCATCTACCATAGGACAATAGAGAGAGATAGGTGCTGGTCTCTTCTCACAGGTAATTAGTGATAGAATGAGTGGGAGTGACTTCAAGCTGCACCAGGAGAGGTTTAGGCTAGACGTTAGAAAACATATTTTTCACTGGAAGAGTGGTCAAGCATTGGAACAGGCTGCCCAAGGAGGTGGTCAAGTCAACATTCCTGGATGCATTCAAAGGTGATTTAGATGTAGTGCTTAGTGATGTTGTTTAGTGGCGAACTTGGTAGAGTAGGGTTAATGGTTGGATCTGATGGTCTCAAGGGTCCTTTCCAGCCTGAATGGTTCTATGATTCTAATAGGGAATAATCAAATCTTCTGTTTCTACTGAGCTTCCTTCTTGAAGTAACAAATACAGTCATGTACTAATAGTGCTTATTAAGTGCTGTTTAGTTCTCTTTTTTTATGTTTTTTTGCAGTTTCCCATGTTTACTGTGAAAAGGTAATATAAAAAATACTCATTAACAAAGAGCTCTAGAAACTAAAAATCATATATGAAACCAGGAATGCTACTTGGATATTGTTGTCCTATGAGTGTTTCTTACTTGAGTGAAAACAGATATGGTTTTATAACTGTTTTCTTATCATCATAATGGACAGGGTTGCTGTTATGCTAAAGTGCTCCTGAGGTAGTACTGGTATTTATCAGAGCTATCACACATTAAAACTGATGCATCCTTTTGTGCTATGATGACAGGCTGAGGGAGCTGGGGTTATTCAATTTGGAGATTAGGAGGCTCCAAGTAGCCCTAATAGCAGCCTTCCAGTACCTGAAGGGGGCCTGCCAGAAGGGTGGAGAGGGACTGTTTACAAAGGCCTGTGGTAATAGGATGAGGGCCAATGGCTTCAAACTAGAGAAGAGCAGATTTAGATTGGGTGTTAGGAACAAGTTCTTTACTTATGAGGGTATCGGAACACTGGAAGAGGTTGCCCAAGGAGGTAGTTGAGATCCCATCCCTGGAGATATTCAAGGTGAGGCTTGACGGGGCTTTGGGCAACCTGATCTAGTTGAGGATGCCCCTGTTTACTGCAGAGGGGGTTGGGCTAGATGACCTTTGGAGGTCCTTTCCAAGCCTTCTATGATTTTAATATTTTTTGAGTTCTAACCTTCTTACTAGCTGCCACATTCTAGATATTTTGACTGTGTTATGAGAACTGAGCTTATTCATTTCTTGAACTAAACTTATGAAGAATGTAGAAAATTTGCATTTATTGTTCCACTTTTGATAATGTAGCCTTCACTTTTTTAGGTAGTGTTTATTTAATATACGTATGTGCTGGTTTGAGGCTAATTGGAATATTTTAATGGAGAAAATTAGAGGCTGTGAAAAGGAAACAATGGTGATGTCTACTTCACTCATAGGCTTGCTGAGATGTATAAGAAAAGAATACAAAACAAAACAAAGATAAGACACTCGGGCTCAGACACTCTCGGGCTGTCTAGCAGCTTCTGGCCTTCTCCTCTCTGCCAAATAATCTCACTAACCACTTTCCTTCTAACCTCCCTGGTCGATCCTCCAAACTCACCTTGTGCATAAGGCAAACCTTGGGGTAAGGTGTAGGTGTGGGGAGAAGGTGGAAGGGTGGTTGGGAGCCCCTCCTGGGGACTCTGATTTCTGGGAGGGGAATTGTGTTTCTGTATTACCTTTAACTTGTTATTTCTGTCAATATTCCTGTATATAGTGTATATATCTGCTTGTATGTTGTGCTAAGCTGTAAATAGAGCTTCGGTCCTTAACTTCCAGCCAGCTGAGTCTAGTCTGGGTCATTTTACAAAGTGTGGGAGGGTGGGGAACTTCCAAACTATTGCAAGGGAAAAAAAAAAAAACCAAACCAAAAAAACCCAGGCTGTCAAATGAAAACACCTTCCAAGCACCCATTAAAAACCTACTTAAAAGAGAAGGTTTTTGGGGGGAGACAAAGAAAAAAAAAGGCTACCAAATGACAACACCTTCCAAACACTCCACTAAAATACCTTCTAAATGTGCAATTAGTCAAATCTAGTCAGAGAATTTATATCAATCTCTCATTCATATTTTCACACATCTTCAGCGGGTTTTCGTGACTAGTGTTTTATGTTACAGTGATAACTTAGTGCTGCTCCAGTAGCTCAGGATAGATGTTCAGATGGCATTTTTCAGCACATTAGGAGAAGTCATATGTGTCTCCTATTTGACACTCAAGTCTCATTTTACACTTGCATTTGTAAACAGTCTAAGAAATAATATTATTAGAGCTTCTCCTCTAGTCTGGTACAAAGTGGGGTGGGGGGTAGGGAACTCCCAAACCATCACAATGTATATTTATGCATTTGATTAATAGCTTTACTACAGCTATTAGTAATAATTGAGATTAAAAAAATTAGCTATTTTAAAATTAATTAATGAGTCTGTAATTCTATGTGGATCCTTAAAGAATGTGCTAATAAATTCTAAAGGGTCAAATATTTTGTTGTCAATACATTTTGAAATAACATGCTATATTCTTGTCTCTGACATCAGTGCATACATAGGAAAAGGAAAACTTTCTCTGTAGATTAAGGACTGTAGGACTTCTGCTGTTAATCTCAACAGTAGCAAGAGCTTGTTTTTTTTTCATAAATTTCAGCCAGCAGAAGGAGGAAGCTGAATTTAATATAAGTGCTTCCAAATCGTGTTCTTCAAAACATTTGTGTTGTGTCAGTGCTTTGTATAGCTCAGCAAAACCCTTTGCTTGCACATTTTCTTTCGTGTACTACAATATGTGCTCTTATTCAAGACCTCAGCATTTCGGTGTTGCTCTTTATCTCTCAGTAATTGGAAACTGAAATATTTATGAGTTATTTTTCTCCTTAAAAAAAAAAAAAAGAGAGAGGAGACAGAAAGCTTCACTGATCCACAATTACAATATTCCAAAAAATGGAAGATTTTTCCTAACAAGACCTTCTAAAAAACCCAAAACACCCAAGTTGCTCTGAAATAAATAGAATTTTCATCTTTTTCTTTATGTTCTTTCTCATCACAGTACATTTTTTGGGTGGCATTTACCGTTGTGCTATCCTGAAATTTTATCTGGCTATTTTTCTGCTATTTTTACTTGTTTTATTTGTAGTGCTCCAAAACTGATTATCTTAGAACATAAATATGTCTGTATTTTATGGATATGGCACTCTGGGACATGGTTTAGCAGCCATGGTGGTATTAGATTGGATATGAAGATTTTAGAGGTCTTTTCCAATCAAAACAATTCTATGATTCTATGATCTTTGTATCAGTGATTAAATTGAAAGCATGTTTTGGGTGCCTGTGTAGAAGAGTTACTTAAAGAAGGTCACTTTTCCCACATATTCAAGACCAGGTTGGATGAGGCCTTGAGCAACCTGATCTAGTGGAAGGTGCTTCTGGCCATGGCAAGGGGGTTGGAACTCAGTGATCTTTAAGGTTCCTTCCAATCTAACCCATTCTATGAATCTATTATTTTCTCAGACGCTAAAAAAAAAATGTTTTGAGAATATTTAGGACTTCTGGATGTTATATTGATGTTTTATGTATATATTTATAATGAGATTCATAGTGTGAACAAATGCATTTTTGACAGAGTGGGGGGAAAGTTTTAGGTAAAAAGAAAATTATAACTTTCAGAGAGGAGTAAGATAGAGGAAATACTAGTGTGAAACTGAACCTTAGGAAACAAGTTGTATTTCATGTTTTCTAGGAAGATGCAAAAGCTGATTAGACATTTTGTGTGCATTTGCTTTAGATTTTAGAAAGTTTCAGAAAGTCACTAGCCAAAGGATTACTGGAATGTGATGTAGTTTAGTCAGTCTGTGAGTGTGATCTCTTGCCACAAGATGCCATAATTTGAAAGTCTTTAGGTTAAGTAGCACAGAAGAGAGAGTGAACATTTTATGGAAAAACAGTCTTGGGCAAAACTCCCACCAGGCTTCTATCTAAGAGAGTAACTAAAGTGAGCAGAAGGGACCAATTTGAAAGAGAAGAAAAGAAAGCACCCATCTAGGTCAGCATCTGAAAGATACACGTGGTCTATCAACAATATCACACTTTCTACCATCTGAGGACTGGTGGTTGATCTTCAGTTTTAATATAAATCTACTGATACTTTGTCTGGTATCACACATGTATCATCAAGGTAGTCAGACTGTCCAGTGCCTAAAGATGATTGCAGAGAACACAAATGTTCAATGAGAGTCAGAGAAGCAGTGATGGATAAGAAAACTCCATGACCTGTGGCTGGAAAACCATCCAAAGAAATCTCTTGGCAAGGCTCCATCCTAGACAGCCCTTCAGACTGAAGGGCACATGGGGCTTGCTATGGGATGCAGGGAGGAAGCAATCTTTGTGTGAAAAATATTGTTGAATTATGAGAATGGATGGAACTTGTTTTGAGATGTTTAGAGAAAGGACCATAAATGGGATAGAGACTAAGATGTATTGAGAACAAGTGCAGAGAACATATGAATTAGAGTATAAAAGGCAAAGGGACAGGGGAAAAAGGAGATAAAAGGCTGAACAGTGTAAATAGGCTGACGGTGAGTACTCTTGTTTGAGCTTTGTGCTCTGTCTTGTCTTCTCTTAAAAGGACATTTCTATTTTCCATGTGACTCTGTTGTCTGTGCTAAGTGGGTATGGATGCATGCTAGTGAACTCCAAGCTCTTCTGGCTGGAGAGTAGGATAAGATATCTGAGCTCCAGCAGCTACTGGAGGCTGTGACTCTCATGTGCCAGTGCCAGCAGCTTAGGAGAGCAGTGGACCTGAGGCCAGGTCCTGGTTTGAAGGCATCCGTGTTGTGTGCATATCTTATTCCAGTAGTTCACTTTCAACTTGATCAGCTGGAGGGGAGGAGCTGGGTTGAACCAGCTCTGCAGTTCATGTTTCTGTGATCACTATGCATCTGCATAGGTGTCTCTGTGTGTGTGTGTGTGTGTGTGCGCATGCTTACCTGTTGGGTACATGTGCTTAGCCTGGCTGCTGGCTGAACCTGCTGCACAGAACTGCAGCATCTTCTGTCTGGTTATTAGATTCAGTTGCCCCTACCAAAAACACAAAGGATACAAGCAGTCTTGTTTCTGTTCAAATGGCAATAAAATAGCTATTGAACCTAAATTGATGTGAATGTCAATTTGCAACCTTTTTTTTTTTTTTTAATATATGAATTCATCCATGAAAAATGTGACAAATATATAATCAATATAGGAATTTACAGGTTTTCTTTGTTGCTTCCCAACTTGAAGGAGAAGAAAAAACATGTGAGAGAAATAGATTGCGAGGGCAAAAATATAAAACAGAAAATGTGATACAGGTTAAATTTTCTATCCAGAAGGAACTTTTGTATTCACTCAATTCTATTCTCTACTAATTATACAAACTGATGGTTGAGTTTTGAGCCGTAGTGTATTTTTAAACTGAAATAAACTGTTATACAGCTATTCCTATATTTAGATAGCTGGGAATTGGGGGACAAAGCTAAGGTCAAACAGGCAATGATTAAACTGGAATCACCAGTCCAGTCAGAAGCTGTGTCCTGCTGCAGGAGGAAGCCTCCAAACAAACCAAAGTAGAAATTCAGCTTTTCTGACAAATGAAGTAGACTTACCTGCAAGATCACCACCAAGAAACAATGTGTGAGGTCTCTGCTACAGTCCCTCACGTAACTGTGCTGAAGGACACTGTACAAAGATACTGACATACAAAGGTTGGGCAAGGGTGCAAGTGAAAAAGGAGACACACTGAATTTAGTTATCCGAAAGCTATTTAGCGCTATTCAGTTTATCTTTTACATTTGAGGTGGAGATTAAAATGTCTGAGCAAAGATAATTTCTGTCAAACTAAAGTAACTTACACATGCAGACTTGAATTGGGTAAAATTATTCAAAACTGCCTATGCTGAAATGTTTTCATACCTGCACCTTGTCACTGTTTACATGACTCTGGTTTTCATGTCTGGATTTTCTGAATGATACATGCTTCTGAGAATGAGAGGTAGCAGTGATCTTGAGAATTTCCATCAGTCTGGAGAAATGGCATCAATATGCTATGAAATAGCCTTGAAGCAGTAACTTAATAACCTGTTTTTTTTTTCTCTCTTGTTCAGTGTCTACTTTAAAAGCATGTCATATTTATTCCCATTTTTAGTGAGCTGATATGGGAAAGAGCTATGGAGAGAATTTCAGAGGAATCTTATTCATATGCAAATGTCATTTTCCTAATAGCTATAATAATAAGTATTATAATTGTTGGATATCTCTGTGCATATCTACCTTTAATGAGTAACTCTGATAATGGAACATGAAAAATCTCTGTTCTGAAAAGAACACGCTCATGCAGAGATAACAAGAGAGAAATATCTAATCATTCAGAAACAAGACAGAAACCTTCAAAGGATATTGTTTTTGCAGCTGATTAACAGCAGCAGAATAATCTAGCAGCATTTGAGACTGGAGGATAGTATCTGTCCTCTAGCTGCAGTAGAGAACTGTAGGTTGCACTTGCGCTAATTCATCAGGCAAGGAGAGTGAATGAGAGAGAAGCCATTCAGCATCTCCTTTGTTTACAGTAACGCTTTCAGTTTTAGTACTATAAAAGGGAGTGGATTACATTTGCAAAATGGATGATTTGGTGCTAAAGATGTTCCAGTATTTGATGACCTTCTGAGTCATCAGGATGTAGTAACACTCAGTTGTTCCTGAATGCCTATGAAGGCACAGCTGCTTGGACATGCACTGTTGCACCAAATGGTAGATATAATTTTAAGCTTTTTTTTTTTTTCTTCCCTGCCCTTTTGAAATAAATCCTTGGAAAAAGTATTTTCCTTTAACAGTTTTCCACTTCCTGCCAATAAAAAAAAAAACCACTAGAAAACAAATGCTCTATGAATAACAATACATACAGCTATTCAGAAGAACATCTGGGGGTCCTGGTGGAAACCAAATTGAGTGTGACCCAGCAAAAAAGGCTATTTACAACCTGGGATGCATTGCATGAAATTTTGCAAGCAGGTCAAGGGAGGTGAGCCTCCCACTCTAGTCAGCACTGGTGAGGCCATGCCTGGAGTTCTGTGCCCAGTTCTGGGCTGCCCAGTACAGGAGAGATGTTCACAGACAGGGAGTCCAATGAAAATGCACAAAGATGATTAAGGGACTGAAGCAGTTCATATATGAGGAAAACCTGAAAGAACTGGGACTATTTAAAGAGGTGGTGCAGGGAGGAATCTCATCAATAGATATACATGTTTGAAGAGAGACTGAAAGAAGATGGAGCCAGATTCTTTTCAGTGTTGCTTTTTGACAGGACCAGAGGCAATGGGTCCAAACTGAAATACAGAAGCTTCTGTCTGAATGTTGGGAGACACTTCTCAATGTGTTGTGAGAACACTTCTCACTTCTCACAAGTTTCTTGGGGAGGTTGTGGAGTCTTCCTCCTTGACTGTATTCGAAAGCCTGTTGGATATGTTTCTAGGCAAACTGCTCTAGGTGGCCTTAGTTGAGTCAGGTGTTTGGACCAAATGACCTCCAGAGATCCCTTCCAACCTTGAGTATTTTATAATTCTGTGATTCTAGAAATGAAAGAAATGAGAGGAATAATGAAACTATTGTCATTTTCCAAAAATCCATAATACCGCTTTTCTCTTATTCTGGCATGTGGTTTTAAATATAAATTTTATTCTTCTTGAGGGTCATTGGTTCCCAAAAGTAAGCAAGCGCCATCATCTCATGAATGGTAAGGAGATAGTTTACCTGGAGGCATTTCATGTTAAGGGATTATCTCCTTACTACAGTATGCAGAAAGCCAAAGGGATTTTCATCTGTGAGGGTATGCTCACACAGCTCTTCATACTTCTCCCTCCTTTAGGAACATACATTGATCTGCTGCAGAGAAAGCATTTAATATCATTCTGATACATCTCCATTTTAGCACTTTATGACTCACTGGCACAATTTCTTTTTGCAAACAATCCTGGGAAGCCTCACTGAAATCAGTAGTTATTTAAACAATAAGTTTATGATTAGGACTAAAATACTAAAATGTATTATTCAACTCAGAGTAGTGCTGTTCCACACAGTACTCTCCTTGTATATTCCCTACACTACAATGGATTTTTTTTGATTGATTCCCACCCATCTGTTCTCACCACTTCTAATTTTTTTTTCACTGCAATACATATGCAAATACTGTTCTCTGAATGAGTTCATATACCAAATATTTTAATAGGAAATTGTTTTAAAATTGGGTTTTACTTGCAGTGAATGTCATATAGATATAATATTAATATGCTTTAAAAGCATTTATATGATAAATTTATTCACATTCTCTCAATTTTATAATCACTGGAATCCCTAATATACCCATATGATTGATTTATGCATCTGTCATGTATATATATTTATATGTAGACACATAAAGTATAGGGGTATATATGTCATAAGAATATGGGAGGGAGTTTTTTAAACTGAAAGAAAGGTTTAACTTCAAATAAAATGTAGTCCCTGCCTATAGTGAGGGGTCAGAACTAGCTGATCTTTGAGGTCACTTCTAAACTAAACCATTCTATGAGTCTATGTTGTATATTCCTATAGTCTATGTAAGAGTAGAGAGTTACACTATAGGAATATTTTAGATATTCCTGTAGTGCAATGGTATTTATCTATCTATCTATTTATTTATTTATTTGCATTAGCTGAAAGGAAGCTCTAATTTTATAGAAAATGTTTTCTGGTGAAATCTGTTAATTTCATGTAATTTATGCAAGTTCTTAATTAAGATTATTGTCACCATTTTGTTCAAGTATTTTGTACTAAGAGAGGTTTTTACTAAATATGGAGAAAAATGTTAAATTGATTCCAGGCCTCACAAGAGGAAAGGTTTCACTTAGAGAGAGAGGTCATACAGAAAAGTCAGTAACATAAAAGTGTACACATACATGTTTTTTCCTAGCTTACTCAGAAGTAAGTATTATGTACAGTATTATGATGGAAAAATGCAATTTCCTTTCTAAAGGCTAATTTAATTTTTGTTGTTCAGGACATCTGTAAAAGGCCTTTCACATAAGCCAGTAGCTCTCTTTAACACAAGGAAAGTGTTATTGTAATGCAGTGGGATTTTGTGCTTCAACATTCTGTTTTGCCAAGTTTGGAGAGGAGAAAGGGAAACCTGGGAATGCAGCATGTACCATTTGTGTCAGAAGAGGATAAAATGTGAAAGCTTTGACTTCCAAAGATGAAAGCAGGCACTAAAACTGAACAATATTTCCTGGTCTGAGTTATTCAAACTTTATAAAACAACTATCTTGCTGATATTCAAATAGTCCTGGAGGCTCCCGTGCAGCATGTTATTTCATAGTATCATGCCCTTAATTAGGTGACCCTGAGGGAAGAAATCACTGCTTATGTAATTCAGTTGAGGTCAAAAGAAGTTTTCAAACTGGGTTGTCCCCCCGGGGTGTGGAAGCAGGGGATAGTTTCTAAGGCATAGAGGAAAATTCCCAGCTGGCTACTTTTTCTTTTTTTCATTCTCTCTTCCAGCTCAGTTTGCTCTGGTAGCTTTGTAGAAAAGGCAATCTGTGATTTCAGTGATGAGAGCCAGGAAGTGTGTGAGCTAGACATTCCAGAGTTTCGGGATAAAAGAAACAAACAAATGAACAACAAAAGGGAGCCTTACATAAAATATTTGAAAACTTCTGTCCTGAACAAATACTCTGCTGAGGGCATCACACCCCACAACCATGGAGACCTCACTGCTTGGCAACAGCTCTGGCAGCAGTAAGGTACACTGGCCTTTCCTGCTCTTTGCAGCCCAAGACCTTGAGAGTGTCCTCAAATAACCCCTGTGCCATCTAAAGGCTTTATTTATTTTTTTTTTCTGCAAAACTTTTAACACTCACAAGGAGCCTTTGGAGCCGCTGACGAACAGCACAAGGAGCTTATCAATAACATGTTTTTGTTTTTCTCTTGAATGAATGTTTTTCTCCCCAGCTTTCAGGCCTAAAAGAAGTTACTTGAACTGGGAAATTACCAAATTGTACCTATAAAATAATGGGGAAAAAAAATAAATAAAATTGACAAAAGTTTTCCTCTGAAACTAAATGGATCATTTATAGTAAGTGGAAATTGACATCACTGGCAAACTTTCTTTATGGAAATTTAAAATACTATAGAATCATAGAATCATAGAATGGTAAGGTTGGAAGAAGACCTCAAGGATCATCTAGTTCCAACCCCCTGCCATAGGCAGGGACACCTCCCACTAGTACAGGTCACTCAAGGCCTCGTCCAACCTGTCCTTAAACACTTCCAGGGAGGGAGCAGCCACAACCTCCCTGGGCAACCTGTTCCAGTGCCTCACCACCCTCACTGTAAAGAACTTCCTCCTAACATCCAGTCTAAATCTCCCCTCTGCCAGTTTAAACCCATTGCCCCTTGTCCTGTCATTGCAAGACCTTGTCAATAGTCCCTCCCCAACCTTCCTGTAAGATAGATGAACAGATGTACAGATAAATGAAAAGCTTCACTTATATATAGGGAAAGGTTGCGATTGGATAGGGAACATTTACCTGATTAGCTTATCAAAGATGCCTGTTACCTTTTTCAGAAAAAAAAAATAAAAAGGCAAACAAACAAACAAGAGAACCTCCCTGAAAGTATCATGTGACAAGTGAGTTAAAAGAAAATTAGTTTAGCCAATACAGATTGCCCAGTGCCATTTTTCCAAAGCAACCATATCACAGCAGAAGGACTGAGAACAGACAAAATCTAAGATTTGACATCGGGGGCAGGAGGGGAATATCTTTTTTAATATCAAGATTCTTAGTTTCTGATTCTGCCTGCCCCACAGGCACCTAACTGCTACAACACAAATCTGTAAATCAGGAGATATTGCAGCTTTAGGCTGCAGAATCAGAGGCAGTAGGTATTTGTGTATGTATGGCAAAGTTAGTAATTGTATTGTAGCATTTCAGTTTAAGTGATTTCAGATGAAATAAATCTGTCACTACTTTAAATACAACTACATTTGGTCACATTGGATGTATTGCTAGTTAGTGGTAATTAATGGTAAAAACCCTTATCAGTAATATGCTCCCTCCCTGGAGGTGTTCAAGGCCAGGTTGGATGAGGCCTTGAGTGGCCTGTGCTAGTGGAAGGTGTCCCTGCCTATGGCAGGGAGTTGGAACTAGATGATCCTTGAGGTCCCTTCCAACCTTACCATTCTATGATTCTATGATAGATTCAGACTGGATGTTAGGAAGAACATGGTGTCCCTGCCAATGGCAGGGGGTCGGAACTAGATGATCCTTGAGGTCCCTTCCAACCTTACCATTCTATGATTCTATGATAATATGTTATTATCAGTTACTAGGATTCTGTGGTGATTGTATTCATTAACTATCTGAATCAGAAATTAAACAAATTTCATTTGGATTGGTTGTTTTTTCTTCTGTTCCTAGACACAGACAGAACTCAACAAATTGATTCTCAAATGTATTAATAACTACCAAATGTTAAACATTACACTGGCTGTGATACTTCTAGTGATTTTGTCACCCACCCTTTTAGTTTGTTTTTATAGAGAAATTGCAAAGGCTTTTTTTTTTTTTTATTATGTGATACATGTTATAACACTATTATATGCAAAATTGAATATAGCAGCAGGAATTAAAATACATGTGGGGTTTTTTTCTTCCAAATGTATTTTGATGTTGAGCATTATCTACTGAAACTTGAATTAACTGATACTACTTTAGCCTAGATAAAGTAGTAATGAAAAAAATCCTACCATCTGGAGCAACATATTGTATCAAAATCACCAGGCTTTTTGATGTTGCTGCTTACAGTTTTCTAACCTCTCTGTGTATTTTTTTTTTTGCTTGTTTTTAAATAGTTTGCTTATTGTAATGGTAGGAAAAGTAGACAGAGTTTTTTTGCATGATGGCATGCCTATGAGGGCATTCAGTTCAAAATGGTGTTGGCACTACTGCAGCCATCAGAGCTGACCAACGTTCAGTTCTGCACCCCTCAGTTCAAAAGGGACATAAAACTGCTTGAGAGATTCCAGCGCAGAGCCACAAAGATGATTGAGGGAATGGAACATCTCTTTTATGAGGAGAGATTGAGGGAGCTGGGGCTCTTTAGCTTGGAAGACAGGAGAGTAAGAGTTGACCTCATCAATTTTTACAAGTATGTGAAGGGTGAGTGGCAGGAGCATGGAGCCAGGCTCTGCTTGGTGATGCCCAGTGACAGAAGGGGCAATGGGTGGAAGCTGAGGCACAGGAAGTTTCATGTAAACATGAGGAGGGACTTTTTTCCCTGTGAGGATGACAGAACACTGGAACAGCCTGTACAGGGGAGTTGTGGAGTCTCCCTCTCTGGAGATATTCAAAACCCACCTGGATGCATTCCTGTGTAATCTGGTATAGGTGAGATCCTGCTTTGGCAAGGAGGTTGGACTGGATGAGCTTTCGAGGTCCCTTACAACCCCTCATATTCTGTGATTCTATGATTTATTCTAAAGAGTTATTTTAGACCTTACTTAAGCATATGTAAGTGTAGGAAAATATAGTTGCAACATCTTTTATGAAGGTCAAAAAAGTCTTGAACATATCTGACATTGTAGAATTCATAGATAACAGAATAATTTCATTTACTTATTTTTTTCTTGTGGTAATGCAAAAGTGATTGCCCCCACAATGATTTCTAGGAAAAGGGAAAAAAAAGATATACATACATCCTACATCCAGTGCATTGAGATTCTGTATTCTCCAGTGGCAGCAGTCTGTCAAAAGTTAAAGTATGAAGGTGATACGCTGGGTGTTGCTGATTACAAATGTTCAGTGGGCTCCAGTGCAAAACAAAAATACGAGGCAAACTCAAAACAGACAAGCAAACAAAAACTAACCAATCAACCAAAACCCAACATTTCTTTAATATACTGATCTCTTTGAAGTATAATATTTACTATTATCTATTGCCTACCTGATAACAAATTTAATACACTGACTCAATATGCAATCTATTAAGATACTTATTTCAATTAATTTGCTGCTTATAGAATCATAGAATGGTTTAGGTTGGAAGGGACCTCAAGGATCATCTAGTTCCAACCCCCTGCCATAGGCAGGGACACCTCCCACTAGTACAGGTCACTCAAGGCCTCATCTAGCCTGGCCTTGAACACCTCCAGGGAGGGAGCCTCTTAATGTCCTTTGATGACTGAGAAGCTAATTTATGGGGTTTTGTATGTGCATTTTTTCCTCCCTACTACTGTTAAATGAAAACTTGCTTGGTCAAATGCAGCTATTCATAGAAAAAAAGAATTTTTTTCTCTGCAAATTGATCAATCTATTCATTTTTCTTCTCTCTGCTTGGGGTTTCACCAAGTTTAAAGGAGATACTTTCCATATATTCAGTTCTTGTTTACAAGTGAACTATAGGATAGAATGAAAAATGCAGGTGAGAAAAAAAAAACAACAGAAATCTCCTAGAGGCTACAAAAAGGGGGAAAAAAAGTCAGCTGCAAGAGATTTTTATATACTTGCCTTTAAAAAGAGAAGTGAGGTATGTATTAATGCTGTAAACATGAAGACAATTTTCCTGTTTTTCTAGAAATATATAGAGTAAATCAATCTCCCTTGTATTCTTTCACATAAGACAGAATGAGGCAAAGTTAATTTTCAGCTATGTGTGAAATTTGTCTTTGCTGACGGCTGTAAAGGCTTTTCCAGTAACCCATCTTGTTTATTCATCATCTTATTTTTCAATTCTTGCTTTTAAGGGTGAATTAATGTTAGGTGTTACATCGTGCAGTACTAGGGGAGTAGACTAATGACCTGATTTTATAAAGCACAAAGGTCTTTTGTCATGCCTTCGTAAGTGCAAAGCTTTAGGAAACCCCTGAACAAATTGCGACAACCAGCAAAGCTAATTAAATCTTACTAAAGCAAACCCATTCTCAAGCTTTCTGCTCATGAACTTATACTTTCTTTAAGATTCTCAAAGATATTCTTTGTATAGTATCTTGTATAGAATTTTGCCTATTTGTATAGAAGTTTGACAAGTTAGTCTGTGTCCATTCATGGATATTTTGGAAGATTCCCCTTCTTTTTATTATAATTTTTTTTTAATTCAAACAATATTTGCAAAGATTTTGTTGTTGTTGTTGTTTTTCACAGAATCATGAAACCTTAAAGGTTGGAAGGGATCTCTAGAGATTAAGTCCAACCTCCCTGCCAAGACAGGATCCCCTAGGGTAGTTTACACAGGAACACATCCAGGCAGGTTTGGAAAGTCTCCAGAAAAGGAGACTTCACAACCTCTCTGGGCAGCCTGTTCCAATGCTCTGTCACCCTCATTGTAAAGAATTTTCTCTTCATCTTGAAGTAAAACCTTCTGTGTTCCATTTGTAGCTGCTCCTTGTCTTATTGCTACAGACCACTGAAAAGAGGTTGGCCCCATCCACTTGACACCCACCCCTCAGGGTATTTGTAAATATCAATGAGGTCTCCTCTCATTCTTCTCCAGACTAAACAGCCCCAGGGCTCTCAGTCTCTTTTCGTAGGGGAGATGCTCATGTCCCCCAGTCATCCTAGTGGCTTTTTTGTTGTTTTTGAGTTTTGGGGTTTTTTTTTGGTACTGTCTTGATTTGAGCTGGAAATAGCTCCAGATAGAAGGAGTAAATAAGAAACACTCACACAGAGTTGAAGGTTAAATGGAAATACTATTGACAAAAGTAAGCAAAGTACAAAAGGTACCACAGTAGAAGCATATATACACCTTCAGAATCAATCCTGGCCTAGCACCACTCCCCTAGGCTAAGCTTCAAGACAGGCCTCAGTAGGCCACAGTGCCCCCGCTAAAGCAGACCCAGTAGGGCTCAGATCAGCCAAACCTCCTACCCCCACACCAGGTGGCAGTACCATAGGTAGGAAATAGCTTGGCAGCCAAAGCCATACCCCACCACAAAGCCAGGTGATAGGAGCAGCCATGTGCTCGAGGAGAGACAGTCTGCTCTTTATGTAGATACAGCAACAGGAAACAGAGTAGAATCATAGAACCATAGAATGGTAAGGTTGGAAGGGACCTCAAGGATCATCTAGTTCCAACCCCCTGCCATAGGCAGGGACAACTCCCACTAGTACATGTAACAATTTGCAATATCCTGTGTCCTCCCTCTCGGCCCCTAAGGACTTTCTGGTCCTCTGGAGAAATTTATCTCTATGGTTATAGCAATTAACCCTAAACATACAACAGAGACATTGTTATTTGTAGGCAGTAAGGAGCCAGTTCACAAGTACAGATGAGATCTCAGCCTTAGGTTAATCAGTGGAAGATCTGTATTTGCAGGCCCATCCTGCAATGTGTTCATAACTTGTGTGATTTTTGTTCCCTGAATTTTACTTAAGTGGCTATTGCAGATTTGAGTTTTTAGACTGGTACGGCTTTGAACTGTATCTGCCTGGTCAAAAAGGTCCACAGTTTGGACCACACTGGAGAACAAAAGGAGAAAATCTGTTTGTAGCATTTGCTTTTGATAATGAATGTGACATTGGATTATAAAATTTTCATTTGATTGCTTGTTTGATCTAAGAGACATACAGAAAATGTTCTCAGTTCTAACACATGAAGAAGTTTTAATACTCTGCAGTAGATGCATGCCTGCTGGAAGGCTTTTGCTGACTGTTCCTTTTTCTGCTAGCTTAGGGGCTTCCCATAAACTATATCCATGATGCTCCAACTGTAATCAGCAAATTCACCTCCTTTTTCTTCTTCATTTCCATCTGGGGACTGTTTAGTTTTCTTTCTCTTTTTTTCTGTTATGTAAGCCCATTAGATTGTTTTTCTTTGCTCTTACTGCCTTTTATAACATTGTTTTGGAGATTCATTTCATCCCAACATCTTTGGTTTCTGACACAGATTATGAGATGAGTCAGATTGACAATGCAGTCAGTATTCAGAATTACAATTACAAGGTCTGTGTCACCAGAGGGCATCTAGAACTTTAGATTTTCTTGGTCCTACTTTTGAGAGAAAATTCTGTTAGGGAGTTCAGCTGACAAAGTGTGTGCTCAAAATGTTTCAGTACCTTATATCTAACTGTTCAGAACACAATTACCTTAAAGCCCAGCCAATTTGTGCTTCTGTCTGCAAGTAGCTTATATCCATATGACTCAAATCACAGACACACACAGTTTTGAGTCATTAAATGCCAACATCATCTTCAAACAATGGGTTCCAATATTCTGAGGTATTTCCAAACTACTTCTCCTCTTACAGAAATAGTTTCACAGAATCATAGAATGGTTTGGATTGGAAGGGACCTCTAAAATCCAACCCTCCCTGCAGTCAGCAGGGACATCCTCAACTAGATCAGGTTGCCCAGAGCCCTGTCAAGTCTCACCTTGAGGCGATGAGGGCTCAGCCACTTCCCTGGGCAACCTGTTCCAGTGTTCCACCACCCTCAGAGTAAAGAACTCTTTCCTAACACCCAATTTAAATCTTCTCTTCTCTAGTTTGAAACCTTTAACCCTCAACCTGCCATTTGTAAAGAGTCTCTATCCTTCTTGTAGAGCCCCTAAAGCTGCTGCAACATTGCTATTAAGATCTGCTGTTGCAATGGAAACTTGGATGTGCTTTAGTTGGTGTCACTGTTGCAGAACAAGGCTCTTAGCAGGACAAAAGCGATCAGATTTTTTGACCACTTTGCTCTGAATACTGAAGGAAGGTTAAAAAAAAAAAACAAAACAAAACAATTTTGCTTACCTTGCTTGTTTAGAGTGAGATAACTATTTTTTTCTCACCCTCTCAATTTCTTCTGGAAGTTTTTTTTAGTTATGAGATTCAGTAATATGAACACAGCACATACTCAAAAATGTAGAAGTGAATATTTTAATGTGCAAATTAAATGGTCAATATCTTCTTATGTATTGCTCCCTATAATCAAATAAAGGAGTCCTCTCATCTAGTTAGTGTACTCTGATCCTCAGAACTTGATGGATCATTAGACCTCCTTATTTCTAAGGTCTAGGTCTTTCAAGAACAGAGAAAGTGAATTTTACCAATTTAGAAAAAGACTTAGGTGGCTTTTTGTGATACTTTTAAGCCACAGAATAAACAAATATTCCAAGCAGCATATTAATGAAGGAATAACAATGTATGGTAATGAAAATGTGTTCTTTAAAATACCGGATGATTTTAAATTGTAAGTACAGGTAAGAACATGATTGGCTCTTAAATAGCTTAAAAAGCAGCAAGAGTGGGATAGATTCAGTAGATGCATACTCTGTTTTACATAAAATTTAAACAACTTTGTTTACTTTATACAGACAGACTCTTTAAGGGGATAATAAATTATACTTACAGTTTCATTTTAAGTCCATGAATTAGCTGCAGAGCTGAGAGTCTTTCTGTTCCAGAATTTACATTCACAGAAATATTCTCCAGCTTAGTTATAGATCTTCCTTTTCAGGTTTACATTTTCTGTAGAGAATTAGACTATAGAGTTCTTTGAATATGTGACTCTTACTGTTCTTAAGAATTTCTATCCCCTCTTCTTGAATGGAAAAAAAAAAAACCTTATTAATAAATCTAAAGAGAATGACAAAATATATAGAATCATAGAATCATAGAATGGTAAAGGTTGGAAGGGACCTCAAGGATCATCTAGTTCCAACCCCCTGCCATAGGCAGGGACATCTCCCACTAGTACAGCTCACTCAAGGCCTTTTGCAACCTGGCCTTGAACACCTCCAGGGAAGGAGCAGCCACAACCTCCCTGGGCAACCTGTTCCAGTGTCTCACCAGCCTCACTGTAAAGAACTTCCTCCTGACATCCAGTTTCAATCTCCCCTCTGCCAGTTTAAACCCATTGCCCCTCATCCTGTCATTACAAGACCTTGTAAATAGATTTTGTCATGTCCAATATACATGAGGCTTTTGAAAAATCATCACACAACTCATGCAGGATCCTCTTTCAATGGATCAGAGGTCAATTGTATTTATGAAATAGGAGAGAGATCTTGTATTGTTACAGTATGTTCCTGTGGAGTACTCAACTTTGGATGCTCATTTGATGTCCACTTGGAAAATCAAAAGAAAAAGAGAAAAAAGACAAAACCTAACCATAAAACAAAACAAAACAAAACAAAACCAACCAAGCAAACAAAAACCCCACCCTATTTTGAGTCTATTTTTGTCTTTGAGCCTGATCAAAGTGCATAGTGAAATGTGTGAAGAAAGGCAACATATCCTAGTTGAGACTTCTTCTACCACAGCCTTCATTAGTTCATTAGCTGCCTGGCATACCAACATCCAAAAGCAGAGGAAATAGCAAGCTTCAGGAGAACCCAAACTAATGAAGGCTGTAGGTGATGCAGAAGCAACATTTTGAGAGTATGGGGACTGAAGGCTAACGTAAACAAGTTAACAGCCTGTTAGGTTAAAACATCCTTTATTTTATAATTGGAAGGATCACAAGATTAGTTTTAACTGAAGTCTGAAAAATGGTTACCACTCCCACTTAAAAGGGTGCTCAGATCTGCTGACTGGATGGCTTCTTGGTGTGGTACTCAAGTTCCAATTAGGCATTTGTCTGTAGTATTACAACATGACCTGTTCACCCCTGAGAACAAGTAGGCTGTCTAGTTTCATTGGTAAATCTGTGGAACTTTTATTGCCTATTCAGTTTTGGAGAAGATATTCTTAAACATACAGTAAAGACACTACTGTTAGAAGAGAAGGAGTTTGATGAAAGGGAGAGGTAAACCTTTTTGTCATAGATAAAGTTCAACCAGAATCTTCTAAATATTGTAGTTAGTAGCTGAGAAAAGAGTAAAATTATGATGAATACTTGTGAAATACACAGAAAATATAATGTCTGATTTTCTGTCTTTTGCTTGGGATGAAAATAATGACTTAAAACCAAGTCATATACATTGGCATTTTTTTTTCTTTCATATTAGATTTTTATTTCTATTTTTATTGCATTACAGAAACTCAACTTACTGTATGAAAGTGTCCATTTCGCTGACGGTGGGTGAAAATGACACTGGACTCTGCTACAATTCAAAGATGAAATATTTTGAGAAAGCTGAACTTAGCAAAAGCAAGGAAATCTCATGTCCTGAAATTGAGGATTTTTTATTTCCGTTTAGGGACCCTGAAATTCTATGGTATAAGGTAAGGAATGTAAAAGATTTTCACCTTCAACAAGATACTATGCAATGTTCTTAATGTGATATGAATGTAATGATCTTAATATGGTATGAGGCTTGGGTTGTTTTGGAATTTGAAAACAGACAATAGAATCAAGGGTAGAAAAGAATTAAGTGAGAGAGAAATTAAATGCTTTCTGTGGTAACTTTGGAGCTGATATTTTCTTAATATACTTTTGTAGGCATCACAAAGAATTAGCAGCTTTCTGCTAACAGGAGGGCTTAAAAATGTCTGGGCTGATTTGATATGCTAAGGTAAAGCTACGTGAGCTGATAAAACAGCAACTGCTTGTGTCATGCTAGTCTAAAGAGTCTGTTTCTAAACCCATGCTATTTTCTAAATTAATGGCTTAATTTTGCAGTATAAAATGATGTAAAGTCTTCCAAAATTTGCTCTTTATGTATTAGCATTTGCCTGCAAATATATTGTCGTTATTTTTGTCAATAACTTCATGTAGATATTGTGTACTGATTTCTGGATCATTACTGAAGTGCCAGGTTTCTGCAAATAGCACTGCCCATGGAGGAGCGCGCTAGGACTTCCATGAATAGCTGCCTGAGTTCTAGGTTTCTTACTGCCTGCAGGAAATACTCAGTATTTCGGTATTATAAGCCACACAATTTAAAGTCCCCAAACTTTAAAGTTCAGTAAATCTGAAATTTAGATTCTCTGTATTTTGTCTACACAGATGTCTATGGATGTTTGTGTACACAGGAAGCCCTAGTTTCAGTATGTGCTGGTATGCATTATATTTATTTTCGTAGAAGTCTGGTAATTTGCCTGGTAGACTAAATGCTTTGAAATATGGTACACAGGACTGTACTATCTAATAAGTAAAAACTTGTGGCCTAGAAAGATTTTAGCCAAATAAGCTGATGGCATGTCTAAGATAGGGGGTATGTAAACAATGCTTTGCTTATACTTCTCTTGTGTTTTGTGTTTCTAATGCAACATATACCTGAAGTTTTATCAAATTTGAAACTATGGTTGGCTTCTTAAGAGCTCAGGGGACTGCATTTTTATGAATCAATATTTAATAATATTTGTGTGAATGAACTCAAACAACTCTTTAATATTTTAAAAAAGCCCTTATCTTATAAATTATTATCCTAAGAAAATCAAGTAAAATATTTCATGGCAGTAAATCCAAAGACACAAAAAGCACAAAGATCTTTTTTCTAATAGCTTATAAATATATAAATTTTCTAGTAATAACTAGAAAACCTAGAAACTCTACAGATACTCAATACTATTTCAATTACTACCTACACCCAGGGAGGTTGTGGATACCTCGTCCCTGGGAGTGTTTTAGATAAGGCTGGATGAGGCCTTGAGCAGCTGAGCCTAGTTGAGAGTCATCCCTGCCCATGATGTAGATGATCTCTGAAGTCCCTTCCAACCTAAGCCATTCTATAATTCTGTGATTCTAAAATAAGTTAATCATTTTAGGGACCTATGAAAATTGCTTGCAAAAATGTATATTTTCTGTTATATCATAAAAAAATGTTTTATAGCAACAACTGAAGTATTAACTGATTTTTGTAGATGAAAAACTCATCTTCAGAGAGCTTTGATTCTAAGATATTTTTAGGAAGCTTATCCTCATTTCTTCTCATTCTCATCTTCTGTTTCTCTACATTTGTAATTTTTTTGTTTTGGTTTTTTAATGAATTTTAAAAAATAAAATCTTCCCTGCAAACTGTAGCTACTGGCAATATGACAGTCATGGATAACAAATGTAAATATAAGGGCAAATAATGAGGTATGATTCCCCTCAGGAAACTAATGTCAAAAGAAAACAACAAAGGGAATCAGATTCTCTTCTTTATTTGTGTCAGAGGGCAAAGTGATAAAATTCTGTAGTCTTTCTTCTTTTTAATAAACAACTGAACTGCATTTTTGGATAGTTAGCACATGTGAAGCTCGTAGCTAGCCTGGGCTCTTGCCTAGCCACCTTGCCTTTGGATAGCATTATCAACAGTGGTTCAATGTAAGTGTAAGAACGCAGTCACCAAAGTGTTATATTATCTTTAAACAGGAATGCAAGTCAAAGACGTGGAGATCAAGTATTGTGTTTAAAAAGGACACTCTTGTCATTCGGGAAGTTAGAGAGGATGACATTGGAAATTACACTTGTGAGTTAAAATATGGATTCTTTGTTGTCAGAAGAACTACGGAATTAACAGTTACAGGTAATTACAGGCTCTTACTATCTCTTATACCTAGAAAAATCATTGAATATTCTGATGTGAGTTGTGCGTATATGAACCGCTGCACCTGCTAAACCACTTTTGTGCAGAACTTTTGCTGTGTGCCTACATATGAATGGTTCATACCATTCATATCCAGCTGTCCTGGATACTTCACAGCAGTATGTGTAAGAATTTGAACAAGTCTGAGTTTTGGTCTGTTGATAAAAGATTTTGGGTAGGTCTTGGTTTTGAATGGAAAATGAGTCAAGGAACAGATAACTTTGGCAAGCACTGCCACTAACTAAACATAAGATCATTAAGTCTATCATACTTTGTGAGTGGCTAAATGCCTTGGGACATAAGTGTAGCTGTAGCTATAACTCAGCAGGAGAAGTGCTGCCTTTGAACATGAGAATACCTGTGAATACGAGTGGCTCCAGCCCATTGAAACGAGGGGACAGGTGTGTCAGAGGTAGTGTTTGAGCAGCACAGGACTGAAGGACAGTAGCATTCTTCCCCTGGTATTCTCTCCCATGCTTCTGTATTTTACAGTTCAAAAAATTCCTGATCACATGGTTAGCAAACAACCTATTTTCTATTAGTCTGTTTACATCAAAACCATTTTGATGTATCAAGTTCCAAAAATTAATTATGTAACATAAATAGGCTCTATAATTTAAGAAGCAGCAGTTGAAAAATATGCATTTAATATAACCTGCATTTAAAACTACCATATCGAATTGTAAAATATATCATAGATGAAAACAAAATAGTTACATCCACAGCAGCAGAACAATACAAAAACTGGTCCATTAAATTTTCAAATCCTTACCAGACCTCTAAAATCTGGTTTGTGGAACTGAGTATAAGGTAAAAAATGAGCCTCTAGAGTTATAGGATGTCATTGGAAGACTGGAGAATGTAATGGTCTATCTAATGAAATGTAGTTCCACAGTATACTGGAGGTGAGCTAGATGCGTGTAGTTGACAAAAAGACTTCCCATATATGTTCTTGCACCTTCAAAATAACCTGATAAACCAAGAAACAGATATTATAGGAGGAGTTTTGTGGGCTTTTCCTTTTTTCTTTTTAGTATCTGATATATAAACTTAATGCACGCTGAAAGTTAGTAACAGCATTTATGTTGTACGTTAGGCTGAGTTGTAACATTACTCTTGTGGTAAAAAGTTTGCTTTTTATGTTGGTGTATCTTATTTTTCCTTCTCATTATCAGAAATTATACTGAATTATGGTTTGTAATTTTCTTCTAGTAGATTAGTCTGGAAATATTTTTTTTTTATTGTTTTGAGAGAATTCAAGTAATCAATCATATTTACTGAAGCTCAATATCCAGGATCTCTTAGTAAATTTTGTTTTGTTTGGAACTGATTTATTTGGTCACTACAGACAGGCAATTACAGTATAGTGATTAACCTCGCAGTAAACATCCATATACTCTCTTCTATTGACTCTCCTATGAAGAAAGCAGAGACAGTCTTCAAGAATCTGACTGATATCAGGAGGAGGTTGTCAATTATGTCTTGCAATATATGATGTATGGACTCAAAAGAGTACATATTCCCTCAGTCCTTAGGTGATCCCTTCTATCCCTATGCTTTGTGCTCCTCTGAGAAGCAGTATTTTAAATAGATTGAGAAAAGGAAAAGCATTGAAACCAGATGCATGTGACTATTTGTAGTAATCGTTTAAAGAAACACGTAAGTCATCACTTGTGGTGTAGGTAGGAGTTCAGTATTTAATGTTTAACTAGAGAGAGAAAAAAAGAGTCTTGGCTGATTTTGATGTGCTAAAAATGAATGAATGCATATGGAGGGAATTATTCAGTTTCCACCTCTGCAAACTCTGGCAGATGTAAGGGCAACCTTCAAATTAGTAAACTACTTGAGCAGCAGCATAGGTCTTCATCTCATCTTTATGCTTTCTCTGAGCCAAAATACAGTTTAAATTGCTCTGGACATACATGCAGGCACATATAGAATAGATGTTTTTTTGTTCTGAAAGGGGATTTAATCTTTAATTCAGGAACTGAGAAATGTTTCGAATGTCAGATTAAAATCAGAAAATTGATAGTTGATTGCTTTACTGTATTAATGAAAATATGAACTAAACCAAGGAAATTATGTATCTTTCTGATGTACAGGGATCTCTAAGATCTCTTCAGGCATAAATGATGACATTTGAGTTCCCCATTGCTAAGTCCAAATCCCATTAATAAATCCCATTTCCATAGGGAGTGAAAAAAACACTTCTGAGACATTTGAAATTTCTCTGCCAAACGTATTTTTCAGTTTATGTGAAAGAAATTAAAAAACATGAGTTAGAATTACCAATTTGCTTCAGACTTTTCCAGAATATGTAAGAAGTTGTTACATGTTTATTACCTTGCAATGTGTTTATCAGAGTCAGATTTATGAAACCTAACGAGCATCGCTTTCTCTGGGAATTGTGGGTGTGTAGTCATCATACACACAACCACTTTTTTTTTTTTTCCATTTTCTCCATGTGCTGTAGGTTTAAGAACCATAGAGTTGAAAAAATCCTCCAGAAGCTAGACAGTCAAGGAGGTGTACTCAAGAAATTGTGTTGTTATTATTTAATCCCATAATTCTGCTATCTCTTTATAAGCTAGCAGCAGACCAACTCAGTCTCCTTTTCCTCTCCTACCTGCTCTGTCTGGAGCTCCCTATCTGGTAACATGGGGAAGTAGGTCTGTTTGTGGCATGCAGAGGTCTAATTTGGCCTGTGAAATTTTGGCCTGTTTAGGCCTGAAGTCGGCAGAAGCAATGGCAGGGAGAGAAGAAGAATATTGGGGCTTGTGGTTTAGTTGGGTTAGGGGAAGGTTTAAGGAGGTTTTCATGTATTTCATGTATCCTGTGTATGTGTTAGGTGTTAAGGATTCACACGCTCTGTATTTTTCTGTATCTTTTTGAATGTAATTCTTTATTTCTATCCAATGCAATGAGAGGATTTTATTTTACTTTATTTTACCTCCTCCCTGTGACATAATTAAGTGAATGTTCAGACTTGGGAAAGGATCATATTTTAACAGGGTACTATTAATTTAATCATAGCGCACAACATGAGTCAAAAATATTTTCCAGCAGTGACTTCTTTTAATTAAAAGCTAAGTTTAATAATATTATTTCTGTTACTTATAGTGCTGAGAGATCTGCCACCAGAAAGTCTCCCTGCTTTTTCAGAGTTTCTTTCAGGTCAAATGAAGTCCAGCTTTGGTCTAAGATAAAGTTGTGGATCTGAGAGTACACATGTCCCCATTGCAATATCATCATGATGAGTCCAGCCTTGCAGCTATTCAATTCTCCCTCAATGTTTTTAGTCTTATTTTTCCATTCTATTAAATTTAAGAAGCCCTTATACCTCACAGATGGAATCAGAGCTACTCAGTGGATTCTTACTCCTGAAGCCTTTCTTCAGAGGTATTCTTTGTTGTCTTTATTCATTGATTCATCCTCTTAAAGTCTCTTTGAAAACAACTCTTGCTGGAATGAGTGCAATTTTAGATTTAGAGATTCAAGCATGTTCACAAACAAATTCTAGCAATACTCAATTCAATACAAATTGAGACAAGTTTTTTTATTATTTAAATGTATCCATTTTGGTTTAAAATGTTCCTGGAATAATCCTGAACATGCCAATTTCTACTCATGACTTTTGTCACCTTTAGATTTTCTAGGAAAAAAAAGATGTCTCATTTGCCTGACTGGTTAGCTCACTGGTTTTTAAAGGCTGCAGTTGAATCTTCTCTGTTTGTTCTTTCTGAGGGAATCTTCATTAGCATAGTAGAAAATCTTAACTGACACTCATGTTTTTAGTGCTGAAAAGTCCACTGTGGAAAGAAATAGAATGAAGAAAAATTAAATTGCATATCTGGCCTCACAAGTCTCTGTATTTCGAGCCTGGTTGGATGAGGCCTTGGGCAACCAAGTGTAGTTAGGAGGCATCACTGCCCATGAAGGGGACTTTGGAGTAGATAATCTCTCGGATCCCTTCCAACCTAAGCCATTCTATGATTTGGATCTTATATACACCAAGTCAGCATATTTTTAAAAGAGAGGAAAAAAAAAGGGGGAATCTTTGAAAGTTTCAGCCTGTTTTAAGTGGTCTGTGTTCTACATGTCTTAGACAAAATGTGTGCCCTTTTCCCCAAAAAATGTTGGCTTTAATTCTTTTAAGTTCTGCTCCTCTTTCTCATTCAATACATTGGAATGCAGAAAGGTGCTGCAACGAATGTGTACATTTTCTTTTTCAGCAGGTACTAAGTGACAAAATTGTTAAAGGACAAAGAGGGTTGTTTTCCAAGCATTTAGAGCTCAAGAGCAGATTCTGCTCAGTTTTTGGAGTTAATGATAGGAATGAACCATTTTGAATGCATCTGGCCACTCCTTGCTTCAAATGATCCTAATAATTATCAGAATTGATGCTCTTCTCTTTTTTTGGTCATGAATTTAATTCAACTCCAGAATATATTTAGAAAGAAATTCTATTTGCCATTATTCTGTGCAAAGACTAATAAAATATAAACCGAACAATAGATTCATTGTGAAAGCAGCATGGTCAAAATACCAACCTAACACTTTTTTATAATACATAAAATCTTGTGGGTTTAACAAAGTCATGGCTGAAGAGCGAGTTGGATGGTTTTTTTTAATTAAAAATGAGTGATCTTCTTTTATAGTGCAATCAGTTCTGTATGGTTGAAAACAAGGGTCTAAATTAATCTCTTGTGTGCATTTGAGTAATAATAATCAGAATGTTAAGTAGAGATTTGATTAAAACATTCTCTATAAATGTTCATTTAATATATTAGTGGGTTTTTCAAAACCCAGACAACAATGAATAAAGGTTTATGTATTTTACTTCAAAGTATGCACAAATAATGTCACGTACTATAATTTACAGATTAAAATTGTGAATTAGAGAAACAACTTCAGCAACTTTGTGAAAGAATGGATGCAAAATTTAAACGGACGCAGTCTCCAAGCTCTAGTTTAAACCTCGGTGCCAGTGACTTTCTGACATTTCTACCTTTTTGTTATGATAAATTGGGGGGCTCACGAAGGCCAGCTTTAATAATTGGAGATTATTCCCAGCCATGGTTACTGCAAAGAGGAAAAGTTCCCCTAGTAAGTGATTCGGATAAGTGCATGGAAGTGGGTTATTAGAACTTACTTTTTAAGATGACCTCTGTGGGCTTTAGAATGAGTAGACTTTCCTCTGCCTAAAATTAGATCTGATTAATAACTTGTTCATTTTGGGTGAAACATTTACATGCATGTCTTTCTGGATGAAGTCCTAATTCATGCATATTGTAGCTAACATACTCTCCTCCTTAGTTGCTATCTTTTTCTCTGTTATTTATCAGAGAACCCACCAAGACATAGCCACTATTTCTTACTTTCCTAACTTTACTAATGCTTTTTACATAAGTGTACTTTTTTGCACTTTCTTTCCTGTAAGCTAGGTGCTCCTCTCTGCCAGACAGTGTATCTTCAGAAGAGAAGTGATCAGTTTCTTGTGTACGGATAAGCTAAAAAAAAAAAAGACCATTACTTATAAAACCTAAAGATAAATTAGAAATTTTTGTCTTTAGTACATTAAAGTAAATGTCAGTATTTACAAGCTTATTTCTATCATCCTCTTTCACTGTCTTGCCGTCGATGCCTCTGCTTATGTCATGCATTCACAAATGGAAACAAAATACATACAACTTTTAGTAGTTACTTGAGTAGATGCTGTGAAACAATGTGATTGATGATGCAGTCATGACTTCTGTTGGAGTTTTCTACTCCCTGTTGGCAATATGGTGTGAGGAAGTTAATGGGGTGCTTTAACATGTGGTAATCAATAGGAGAAATCTTCTGTTCCCTGACAAAAACAAGGAATTTCACTTACATTAAATATTAAGTAACAAGTGCAACATGCTGCTGTGTATACTGTTGTTAAAATTATGATCTTTTGTTTTTTGCATATTTGTATCCAGAGTGTTTTTAGAAACCTGAGGACTGGTTAGCAAATTTGGAGAGGTTTTGCTGTAGATTTTTTTGGGGAGGGGTCTGTTTTTAGTTATGCCTTTCTATGTAAGGTTAAAAAAAAACAAACAACAACTCCAAGTTTGTATTCTACGTTGGTTGATAAAAAACTGCTGTGATAGGAGTTTGTGTGAGTCAGTTACCCTTTCTTGATGAGTCATATCAGAATATTGACATAAACATTTTGAGTGGATATTATTACCATGGTGCTGCTTCCTGTTGTTTTACTTCAGTGTGCTGAAATTGTTAAGGTCCTGCATGGAGAAAGAAGGTAGAGGAAAAATATTTGTCTCAGAAGTGTGTTAGTGACTACTAAAGACATAAAAGACTTATAAAGCCTCGGTTCAATAAGATGTTACAAAAATTAAATAAATCTGTTCTTAAGGCACCCAAGATGCTTGTTAAGCAGCCTTTTAAAATGTAGTTAAATGACATTCAGTGCATTATTGCTATGGATCAGAAGAGTTCATTTCACTTTTACATTCCCCTAGAGTATGTTAAATCCAACAATATTGTCCCAACCAAGCATTTATTATTTCCTGACTTTTCTTTGAAAGCTTTAGATAATTTAAATGTGCAATGGAGTCTATCAGGGTGATATTTTAATAAACTAGAGTTTAAGTACCATAGCATATGGACCTTGTGTTGCCTCTCTCCTTAAAAACAATCTATATGCATGCTTAAAACCAATGTGTAACTATCAACACTATCTGAATATTTAGCTTGAAAAAAATCCACTCTTTTCAATCCCTTTCAATTTATGGAATTCTAGAATAATTCAAATTGAAAAAGACCCTTGAGATGATCAGGTCCAACCATTGACCCTACTCTACCAAGTTTACCACTAGACCATATCGCTAATTGCCACGTCTATGTGACATTTAAACACATCCAGGGGTGGTGACTCAACCACCTCCCTGGGCAGCCTCCTTTTCCAATGCTTCACCACTCTTCCAGTTAAAAAAAAAATAAATCCTAATATCTAGCCTAAACCTCCCCTGGTGCAGCTTAAGGCCATTCCCTCTTGCTGTATCACTAATTACCTGTGAGAAGAGACCAGCACCTACCTCTCTGTTGTCCTTTCAGGTAGTTGTAGAGAGTGATAAGGTCTCACCTCAGCCTCCTCTTCCTCACACTAAAGCAGTCCCAGTTCCCTCAGCGGCTCTTCTTCAGACTCATTCTCTAGGTCCTTCACCAGCTTAGTTGCTCTTTGCAGCCTCACCAGTGCCTTAATGTATTAGACTGAGGTGCCCAGAACTGAGCACAGCACTCAAGGTGTGGCCTGATTGATTCCATGTACAGAGGGCTTAGTCAAATTCTTAACTTGGAGCTACTAAGTGAAACAATATTGAAAGCACTTAAGTGGAGCAATAAATTTCACATAATCATTGCTATTCTTATTACAAGCAGAGAAACTATAAAGACATCTCATTTTCACTGCATCATTACCTACTTGGGTGCAGCATGAAGAGTAGCCTCAGAGTCATGTAGAAAGTATCTGAGATGTATTCCACTATATAAAAATTACAATTATCGAGGAGTGTACTTGAGTAGACCTCAGAAATAATGTCCTCTTGAGTTGACCTCAGAAATAATGTCCTCTTGAGTTGACCTCAGAAATAATGTCCTCTCGCCTTTACCACTCCAACAAAAAAGAAGCAGTCAGGATTTATTTTCATATTGTTACCTCATAGTCTTAATTAACTGTCCAAAATATCATAGTATAGAAACAATGGAAAAACAGTGTATATCATATTTCAGAAAAAAGGTGTCACTTGGAATTCTTTAACAAGTGTGAATCAAGAATGTAATCTTGGTTTCTTTGGGATTGTGGCAGTTTTCCCATTGACTTGCCAGAGCAAATATTTCATCTTTTGAATTTTTGTTAGGAAAGATCAGAGCTCAAGTTTATTTAAAAATTTAAATCAGATTTTTTTTTTTTTTAATACATCTCTACTAATCACCTTTATGCTTTTCTGGTTCCTCTCTCATACATTTTCTTTCAATGAATTAATCAATTACCTTTTAAAAAGACATTCAAAAAATACTTTCAACATGTTTTAGTGGAAAAAAAGGCGTGATAGCTACATAATGACCATCCAAACCAGAATGAAAGCCTGCCAATCTATTTCTATATGAATCTCAAATAGAGATTTTATTCAAAGTCTGGATGAAACTGTAGTTTTTCCCAATTTTCCCACTTGGTTTATATTTTGATCCTATTCTTACTGGAATCAGCACAGATAATACACCTACTGGTTTAATGGAAAAGGTACAGGGTTAAAATAGTCAAGAGAACATTTTTTCCATTCTAGGGTGTTTTATCTGAAAAGTTTAAAAATGAAAGATATGTGAAAAGGAATTAATAAATCAGAATTATATCATAATTTGGCTTTTGACATTTTACTTATCTGTGTGAGAGCTTAATATAGGAAAACAATTTCACCAATTTATTTTTTCCTGTGGGAAGCTGATAACACACAGTAATTGTTTCAACGAGAGAAAGAAATTGGAACTTGCAATGACATTTTTCATTTCCGTAATACAGATTTTCCTTACACTTTGGAGTTTTATGTTCATATCCAGAACTGCATTAATTTAAAAATGAGAGATAACTTCACAGAGACAAGACTGAGGACTGATATAAATCAGTGGATTTCTTCCATATTCCTTAAACTAAGTGGAGAGTGTCAGTTTTCTCCCTTTCTGAATCAGTGTGTCTCTCCTCATTTAATCCTTCCCAGGTAAAACAAGATGATGGTATTTCTTCAGGCACGGGATATGACAAACAATGTTTTCAGTCCTTAATAAGCCATTTATAGTGTCAACAGTCCCACAGTATAATTCTACTCAAGCTGTTGAACTTATATTTATGTCCAGTATATGATCCGTTGTGTGTTTTTTCTCTTGAGGTAAAGCTCCTCTCACCTAACTTTAGTAGTTAAAACCATCTGCATATGAGCTAGTTGCTTTTGTAGCAATTCTATGGCCTGACTCCTAATGCCAAGGCATGAAACAACAGATTAGTGGTGTTGTGCAAAGTCCCACCTCTTCACCATCAAATGACATTTAGGTGACAAACTCCAGTGTAGATTTAAAATATAAGCATCTAAATTATATTAATCCTATGTTAAGGTTTCACAGTTCTTATGTCTATAAACTTAGTAATTGATAAGATAGCTCTCATAATATTTTCTTATAAAAGAAGTCCAAAAGTTATTGACAACTTGTTGAAGCATACAAGAACAAACCCGTAATAAGAATGTCATTTGGTTTTTAGACTGAGATGTACAGGTGAACAAAACTAAGCCATCTGCATTCAGATCTCAGAGGCTTAATATACCTGCTGGTCTAATAAAATATATTGCTTCTAGCTTGTTTCACCTATGCCACCATGTCTGAAGCAGTATTACTGTTATTGTTTTTCATGGTATTTAAGTTTTCTTAGGTTGGAATCATAGCATGTCTTTCTTTAAGCTAGCTGTATTGTGCAAAATAAGTATAGGAGTTTATATTAAATTATTACTGTTTTGATTCATTTTGGCAACTAGAATAAACTGTGCTTTACATGTAACACAGAGTGTACCCTTTCCCATTCTGTGCTTGCTTTGAAAGTGGTGATTGTGGTTATAACTGAAAGCTTTCCTTTTGTATTTTACTATTCTGAATACAACTCAAGCTAAACATACAGAAAATTGAGTCCTCTCTAAAAAAATAAATGTTTTGATGTGAAATCTGCAGTAAACACAATAATTATTTCACTAGTAAGCAGGTGGGTTATGAAGTTGCAGTGTCGAGTTGGTAAATTTAATCTACACTACATCTTCTGTTTGCTGCTTACATGTGTCTCCTAACATTTTTAATGCCACTCTTAACTGGCATTAATTCTGAGGTGGGTGAACAACCTGTGGCGAGATGTGATTTTTATTTTGTTGTCATAGAGCTTTGCTAGGAAACCTTGTCTCTTCCACACACAGCACGGTAGGCACACCCTATTCACTGCAAATACCTCTTACTACCTCTGTGGTTCTGAGCCTGATGCTAGAGCCCAAAAACTAGCAGCCTTATAGCATCCCATGCTGGACTTGCCCTAACATACCATTTCATAGAATCATAGAATGGTAAGGTTGGAAGGGACCTCAAGGATCATCCAGTTCCAACCCCTTGCCATAGGCAGGGACATCTCCCACTAGCACAGGTTACTCAAGGCCTCATCCAACTTGGCCTTGAACACCTCCAGGGAGGGAGCATCCACAACCTCCCTGGGCAACCTGTGCCAGCGCCTCACCACCCTCACTCTAAAGAACTTCCTCTGACATAGTTTGTGATATCAAAGACCAAAACAGGTTGATCTGTGATATCAGTGACCAGAACATGCTTTGCCAATCCTGCCATTTGAAAGTGCAGACCAGTGATGTACTTCACCTGTTGGCATTGCTTTCAAGATATGCTTTGACAGCAGCAGTAGTGGGAACCTTCAAAGGGGCCACCATACCTACATGCAAACACTGCTGTAGCTGTTCCTGCCCACCTGCAAACCACCATCTGCACATCTTTCCCAGTGCAAAATTTGGACAGTGGATTGGTAGGAAGACAGTGCAAAACCAACCCATTACAGATGTACGTTGCAGGGACCACTGCTTCTGCAGGGCTGAAGGGAGCTCCTGTTCACCCTCATCCAAGAAGCTGAAGAGAGAGAGCCTCTGGATGAGCAGACACCCTTCCATGCAGGGGCAGAGAATTGCTGAAATCCTGATTCATTTTTCAGGTGTTTTGTTCCTTCAAAACAATTCCATTACTTTTTAGGAATTTTTGAACTAGCATTCAGAATTCAAAAAGTCACTTATGAATAACTTGGCAAAGGGCAAAAAATGCATTGTGAAAAGCTAATTTAAATAGAAATAGGCTCATCCTTTGTGTGGGTTGCATGTGCCTTTTTTCTTTTTTTATTTTTTTTTCCCTGAAAAGAAAAATCCAGATTTTATGAGCATATTTGGTTTTCTGAGGAGCTACTCTGACACCTCCAGGAAAAAAAAGGGAAAAATAAAGATAGGTGAACTGTTTGTCATTTTTGTACAGCTGGCACTATCTAGACTTTTTGGTTATATTTGAGGCATGATAGTTTCTTAGGATGAATGGAAAGGCAGGAAGAGAGATTAAGGAGGAAAAGATACTTGCGAAATATGGATAATGTGACTTTACTGGAAATTACGTGATTGTAATAAAATAAGAAAAAAACCCAAAACATTTATTTTCCCCTGCTGTTGTGCACAAATGAAAAGCTGTAGACTTGATAGGAAATAGTCCTATGCAACCTACTGTTCTGACAAAGACAGGCTCAGAAGACTGAAGGAGAAAAAAGAGCTATTCTGACTTCTGAAACATCAAGGACATTTAAAGATACTTTTACATGTGCTCTGCAATGCCTTATTCTAATACATTATAAATGCTGGTTGGCAGATTACATCTCATATTTTCAAAAGCTAAATTCTGTACTGTTCTGCTCTAAGTGTCTTCTTGTCTATGTGGCTCATGAACATCCTTGTGATCTGTCATAGGAGATTTGATATGCACATAAAGCTGAGAAAACATAATTTATAAACTCCACTCAAAAATATACAGGTATATAAACCTACACAGGGTGGACAGAAAGCATAAAGTACTGAATATATCTTACTTTATGTTGACCTTTATGTAAGGTGGAAGAAAATGTTATCTTTACATGCAAGTTTAGTGTCTTGTTATTAGTTAAGAATTCCACATAAAAAGTGATAATTTCTTTTAATAGTCAATCTTACTGGTTTTCTTCACCTGCCATTTTAAAACAACAATTCTGGAAAAAAAAGTTACTTATTTTAGCAAAAATAAAATAAACCCAAACAATACAGAAGATGCTTTGAGGCCTTACAGGACAAATTAAGAGACATTCATGACTTGAAAATTTTCTGTCTATTTTTCAATGTATGACACAATAACTCTTCTAAAAAAATGCCAGCTGACTTAGTTGCTTTATTAAACTGAGTGCTGCATAGTATCGAAGGACAGAAAACTTGCATTAACTTGATTAAAGATACTATACTGAGTCAATAGGAAAATTATGATTCTACTCTTGAGATTATAAAAGCATTTTTTTGAGCAGGAAAGAGGCCCTTTTTAATAAGTAAATTGTTACAGAATGAATAGTTACATGTGTAGAAGGTCCTAATAGTTGCTACTCATGAACATTATGGAAGAATAAATGAATTGAAAGGAATATGAAATGCAATTCTGACTATGGAACTATATTGGAGGGGCTATAATTCCTGTTCATCCACAGCAGTTGATAACATCTAGTTAAATTAACTGAAATACTGTTACCTTTTCAGTGTATGGATTTTTTTTCTTCACCAAGTGTATCAAAAGCATATTTATTTCATTTAGAGGCCTTTCAGCATTATTGGTATGTTAGGGAAAAAAAGAAACAAAAAACCAAAAAAAACCCCCAAAAAGACACAACAAAACCAAAAGCTGTTTTCTGCAATTTCAGCCATTAAAAGAGAAGGTAGGCCAGTGCTGGAATATGTCTGTCAGAACCAAATCATTGAAGTGGGATTACATTGACACTGTTTGCATTCTCCTGCTTTATTGCAGTGCATGGAGGATATTAAGGAAAAAAAGTCATAATAAAGATGTCATTCACACTGCAGTGGTGGGCTGGTACAATAAAAAGATTTGAAAGAGAATTCAAATGTGTTCACCTACATCTAAGAGCCATTGATCACTTTTTACTTAGTAAAACTGATTTTAAAACATGACTGGTCTAAAACAGTTTTGCCTGTTGCCTGTTGCCGATCGGGACCGGCACCCGGG